>JAJHUR010023131.1:0-18591 GCA_027495735.1 Lutjanus campechanus | reverse complement strand
AAACAAGGTGTTTTTGGAGAGGTTTATTTTGTTTTGTTTGAATGAAGATGACGATTGATTGACTAAAGATTGAAATGACCATTTCTGCAAAGACAGTCTGGTGAGTTGGACGAGAGAAATATAATGGCTAACACTTTAAAAAAGGTCTCTCTCTGCAGCGATCCTTTCCATTAAGTTGTCAGACATAACAGAATAACAATTTGTGCCTGTCAGTGGCAAAAACAGGCACTTTTACTGAACTTACTTTGACAGTGGGATTATGGTGTAGCTTAGTTTTGCTTCTGATGGTTACAGCACTCTCCCTCAATATTGAACCCATATTTCAGACACAAAAACATGGGTAAATAGGGTACAGTCTATGTCCAGTGTGTTGTTCAAACATTAAGCATATTAATTCACAAATGTCCATTCAGTCTTCTCCACCCTTCCACAGGTTGTTAAAATGAAACATCAGCATAAATACATGTTAGATTTTTGCTAATTGCTGCTAATTAATTACTTGATTCAATAAAAGTTTATGAGGGTGCTTTCACACCTAAACCTGTTTAGTTTGGTTTCAACAAATTCTGGTGAGTTTGGCCATTTTCTTCTGTCTGTTTTAGCTAGTGTGAAAGCTGTCAATCAATATGTGTTGTGGACTAAATTACTTAAACTAGAATTACTAAATTACACAAACTAACCCAGAGCTAAAAGGCCACAATATACCTGAACCAAACTACAGGTGTAAATGCAGCCTTTTTGTTCATGCATTCATTTCAAACCTTGTTCTGGTTGTTGGTATTGCTGTGACAGAGGTTTCCTATCAGCCTGATGAGGTGGGCCTTGAAGCTGATGACAGGAGAATGGGAGGAAGAGTCTCCGTCTCCACTAAAGGAGGAGAAGTTTTGTGCAGCACTGAAAACATTCTTACTGGCCTTCCCTATAGCATGCACCTGCTCCAGGAGCTCTGCGGAGGAAATATAAAAAGTGAAAAGTGGGAGAGCACACAGAAGAAAGGGAAAAAGACATTTATTTTCGTCCAAGTTCAAGCAATTGGATCATATTACTCTTATTATGACTTTGAAATTATGAAATTTGATTACTACAGTAAATAAACTGACTTTAGACACATTGTTTAAGTACTGTGTTTTTATTTGGATTGGGATCTTTCACCATATCAGGGAGTGTCCATTGTGTACAGATGATATATTTACCATAAGATGGCCAAATCAGACTCACAGACTCCAGTCGTGGAGCCGGTCAGAGAGGGTGTGTCAGTGTGTGTTTTCATTTACCGACGGTGGTCATTAGAAGGTCAGGATGATCCTGCAGGAACATGAACTGCTTGAGGCCTGAGGTCATCTCACACAGCACATCCAGCAGACTTATCACTGTCAGCGCCTCCTGCAGGACCTGCGGGGGGATTGCAACAAAAAGGTGGGTCGCTCACATGGAGGAAGGATGTTGTCTGAGATCATGTTAGGAAGGGGACATGTCTACTAGAAATTGTAAAACCACAACTGGAAAAATCTATGCAAATATCACACAAATAACACAATTATAAATACTATCACCAGTTCTACAGACCTGTTCAACAAATTTCTCTGTGTTTTCAAGGCCAGAGGAAGGCACACCAGGTTTACTATCTTTACCTCATCACTGGAAGCAGAGCCAGTGGCGAGTGTCAGCACAGCTCCGCAACTTTTCTGGAATGAACTAGCCAGGAAGCGAGCAACACTGGGTGGGATGCCACACTCCTCTGAGTCCTCCTCTCTTAACTGGGCAAAGAGCAGCTCTAATAGGGTAAGTCTGAAAAAAACACACACATATTTACAACTACAATTCCAAAAAAGCTGGGATGTTGTGTAAAACATAAATAAAAATAGAATTCTTGCTGCTTTTCAACCTGTATTCACCATGCAAAGACAAGATATTTAATGTTCAAACTGAACTGAACTGGCTGAAAAACAACAATGGATGCCCGTGACCTTCAATCTCTCAGGTGGCCATATATCAACATCCTTGAGAAACACTGCAGACTTCTCTGGGGCCTGAGCTCATCTAAGATGGACTGATGGAAAGTGGGAAAGTGTGCTGTGGTCTGACGAGTCTGACATTTCAAAATGTTTGGAAATCACGGACGTTGTGTCATCCAGGATAAATTTACATTTTAAACAGTGTCTCAACTTTTTTGGACTTTGGCTTGTATATGACACATCTGTAGTACCTTTTAGTTTAAGATATTAGCTTTCTTTATGTGTAGGTAGTACTCCATGATAGGTAGTATTGACTTTTCTGGGTACATAAACTTGCTTGATAAATTTGCTATCAGAAAAGTCTTTTATTAGAAGTCTGATGGGCTGTGTTTATTGTAAGATCAGTTTCTGTGTAATGTAAGAAGGTCTGCAGGTCCATAGTGACATTTATTGTCTGTCACTACATTTAAAGTAAAGTACCTTTCACTGTGAGACATCCCAGAGTACATGCTCTCCACCAGAGCTGAAGACTGGAGGAAATGCTGGGTAGCAATGATAACCCTGTAAATGATCACATACCAAATAAAAACTTGATCAACAAGTAGTAGAAAATAGTAGGTAGTTTTGGGGAAAATCTGCAGTTTTCAAAGGTCAACACATCAACTAACTCCATGGATTGGAGGAAAAAATATGATCAAATTATAATATTTTAAGACCCCACATCGAGAAAAAGTTTTATGTATTCGAGACAATGTGGCTCAAATGGAGGCAAATCATTTGCATAAATTCTGGGACAGTCCCGAAACTGAGTTTATATAGGAATGGCGTTCACAAAACTTTAATCAGGGTATCAAAGACTCAAATACCACTGAACTTTAAGACTCTATCTGGCCCATGTTTGGTTTTGAAATAAGTACAAAGCTTGCTGCAGGCCCTCTGGACAGCAAGTAAAATAATCAGTCACTGGAAAGTGGCTAAATCCAGTACCATCAATAGCAGAAGATTAGTAGGGAATAGGTTTTGAAATATACAACATGGAAAAACCAACCTATTCTCTGAGGATTCAAAAATACAAATTCTACCAAATTTCAAATAAACTGATTGAATCTGTCACCCTAATAGAATCAGACTTTGGATGACTTAACTAATGTTTCACACTCCTTTCTTCTTCTTGATGGGAACAGTAGAAATATAAGCTCTCTTGGTTCTGTTGTATATAGTTAACATTTTTAACAGAGTGCGAGAAGGGCTTATGTAAGAAAGTTGAACATGAAACTGATTAACACGAAACTGACCGAATTAAGTATAAGTATGCATAGATTAAACTCTCTTTTTGTGCACATGCATATATATAAAAAACTGGTTTTATGTAAAAATATCTAAAAGATTCTGTACACTCTGCCATATTGCCTTTTCCAAATAAAAGTAAAATAAAACAAATAGCTGATAATGTCTTGAAATGAAACACACTGTAAACTATTTAGACAAATAAACTAAAAATGACTGCTTTACAGACGCCAACACAGACACACATGCTTACGTCCAGTCCAGGTCAGGTTGGATCCTGCAGAGCTCCATCACCCTGATTGCCAGCTGGATGTTCTGTGGCTCAGACAGTTCTTCCACCTTGGCTTCATCCAGACATGTGTGGAGGACCATAGAGGCATAGTTTACTGCCTTCTCATCATCAACACTGAGCAGCTGCCTGTTCACACAAATTTGGTTTGACTTAATGTGAGGACAAATTACTACAAAAGACGGTAATAAAGCTTTACAAATACAAATATTGATACAGAATGCGCATTAGTGTAAAAACAATGGGCTTAATCTTGTCTCAAATGAACTAAACATACTATGAATTATAATGTGTGTTATTTACTGTGTTAAAACTGTGGCACACCAAACTTACAGAAGCAGATTTGGGAAGCTCAGCTGCCAAATGTCATCTTTACACATTTGGTTTCCAACTGCTAAGTTACCAAGGAACTGGATCCCACAACGAAGAGCTGGATGATTTAAAAAACAGATTAGTACAGTAAATATCGTCTAAAAACATCTAATTATTTTACTTAAGATCAGTTCGCTCATTCTAGACTTACGCTCAAATATGTCATCTCTGCCCTCCATATTTGTGGTCAGAAGGAGGCTCAGGAGTTTTAGAGATACATCAATGAAGCCAAACTCCCTGGAGAAAAAAAATAGACTTGATACCTACAACTTTGCAAGATATGCAGTTGATTTTTCGTTGAGACTGTGTCAAACAGGTGTTGATTTAACTTTATGGTAATTTTTATTGTTCTAATTGTCTCCCATCTTCTAATCTCAGATTCCAGATCTTTGCAGCTGAAGACCATCCTGATACTTTCTTAGTCTTTACTAAGAAAGTATCAGGGTAGTCATTAACACTGTATTATATCTGGAGATACCTGAGCAGACTCTGGTTGCGAGTGCTCTGGACACAGGCGTTCCTCTGAGCCCTGAAGCACTCAGTGGTCAACTGCAACTGCAGGGCAACAGACTGCAGGTCCTGATCTTCACTGCTGACAGCCTGCAGCTCATCACGCAGTTGGGACAAGACCTTGAAAAGAATGGAGAACGCTTCCTCCTCCACAGCATCTCTGGGACAACAAAAAACAAAAAAAGTTTAGTGCAGTAGTACCTAGATCTGGGGGCAACCACTCCACTCCCCTTGGAAGTACTGTGAGAACCAACTTCACTGTTCCTGCTAACACTGTATTTTTTTTTTTTTTTTTTTTTTTTACAATTTTTGTCAGCATTTACAACAGTCAGCAGATACGTTTATATTTACTGCAGTTTATGTTTACGTTTAACACTTTAACACTGTCTGTCACCACCTTTAGGCCCAGTGTGTGACCTAGACCCAGGGAGCCAACTGGGACCAACCAAAAAATCTTATATGGGTGCACATGTGCACTTAATGTAGCCCTGTGCAAGTTTATGTAGTTGGCTTGTTGACAAAATAAGGCATTTGAGGAAGTCATGTTTGGGCTTCGGGAAACACTGATGATCATTTTTCACAATTTTTTGATATTTTATAGACCAAACAACCAATCGATTCATTGAGAAAATAATCGACACATTAATCGATGATTAAATTAATCGTTAGTTGTAGCCGTAGTTGAAATGACTACTAAAATTAATACAATTATCAATTGCTGCATTGCATCGTTATAACTGCCCTTAATAAGCTATAATTTCTATTATTGGCTACATCTGTGCTTTTCCTGCCATGACGCCTCAAAATGTCAAAAGATGAAAGCCACAGAAAGCTTTGACAGACGTCTTTTTAAGTAATATAACTACTGGAATGAATAGGTCAATGAGGTGAATATGCTTTAATTGGTTATACTACGGTTAGGTAGCTTAATGAATTTCGACATCACTATTCACTGACAGGACGACAAACAGGCCTGAATTCATAGCAGTACTAACGGATCCATAACGTTACGCTGGACGTGAACGTTATATTTGACAGTACGCAAGTTAGCTGTCGGTTGGACTCCGGGTTAGCTTAGCCGGTAAGCTAATCCTCTCGGTTTCCATTCAAAATTACGGTAAATAACTTGTCCACACCTGTATTCTTTGTCCCGTAGCGCAGTCGTAAACGTTTTTAAGACCTGTACGTGTTGAAGGCAGTGTTTTTCATTCAAAATGCCAGCGAAAGACGCTGAGATGTCCAAGTTGCCGTTGGTGGAAGCTGCCATGTTTCCCTGATTCATGCATGTGGGCGGGACGTCCGGGTACATTTCTAACACACTACTGGATCAATCCAGAACGAAGGCGGAGTCAGAGCATGTGCTGCTGTTTTCACGGTCGTATCTAGAAGGGAACTCCAGACCCGCGAAAGGTCTCGCGAGAGTGATCATTTTAACTCAACCCATGATCTTTTCCTAACCATAACCAAGTGTTTTCTGTCGTCAGACATACCCAGATTGGAACCACGGCGGTACCACGCTAAAGCACATAATTTACTTTTACAAAATGCACACTAAATAAACAATACGTACAAATCCCGCGAGAGTTCCACAAATAAAGGTTCCCTTTAGACAAGACATGTTTTCGCACAGTTTTCAGATCACTCTTGTTAGTGGGACATGTAGTTGCTAAGTACCAAAAATGTAAGCGACAGAGAATTCTGAAAACGTTAATTATTCTTATTCAGGGGTGGAAAGTGATGGAAAGTTACTATCTAAGTACATTTTCTCAAGTACTGTATTTCAATAGCCTACAATTTTGAGATACTCGTACTTCATTTGAGTACAGGTATTTTCTTTTTTTATATTATAGTACAGTGCTTCTCAACCCTGGTGCTCAAGTACCCCTGCCCTGCATGTTTTAGATGTTTCCCTGCTCCAACACACCTGATTCAAATGATCAGCTCATCATCAAGCCTCCACAGAAGCCTGATAATGACCTGATCATTTGAATCAGGTGTGTTGGCGCATGGAAACACCTAAAGCATGGGTTGAGAAACACTGTTATAGTATATACTACAGTTCAGACACAAATATTGCCCTCCAGTACATTTATTTGATCAATTTGGTTCCTAGTTACTTTGTGGCTTGAGATTAATAACACAAAACATAATCATCAAAGAAATTATAATGTATTATCATAGGTCACAGCTACCCAGCCTTGTATAAACTAATCAAAATTAGCCCCACCTTTATCAACTGTAAAATTGAAGCAATGTACATATGACTGCATCATTATAATCCAATAACATACATTATTCTGAAAGAGGCCAGTATGGATGATTAGTGCTTTTGTTTTTGGTACTCTAACTATATTATGATGCTAATACTTCAATCTCTGGTAAAAGAATTTCCTCTAGGATTAATAACAACAGATAATTTCTACACTGTTGTATTGCTATTTTTGTACAGTAAAAGATCTGAGTCCATTCTACTGCTGGGGGTTATTGAAATTTATTGAGAGTAACTGGGCTGATTTATTGCTATTTAATCATTAAACAGAATAACCAATAGACTAAATTTAGATATACTATATTGTCTTTTTGTGTTACTGACACCTTCAGCTTTAACTTTATCATGTGCAAAGGAAAATTTGTTTTGCAGACCGGAGAAATATAAAACATTACCACATACTAAGAAGGCACACTTTTAAAGAGGTCTTTAAGTGGTAACTTAAACTAGCGCAAATATTGGTTAATAGAACATTTACTAATGTTTTATAGATCAATTCTGAACCATAAATAACAACATGTTCTCCTCCTGCATCACGCTAGCTTTTTAGTTCATACCCTCATAATTTTTATGTGACCCAATTTACTTCTTAGTCTGTTGAGATAAGAGTTCTCCTGTTTTTCTTACAGTCTTAAATACCTTGTAATAAGCATGTTTTCCAGTGCTCTCTAAATTAACCTAACTTGAGTTGCTTTGCTTATGCTATATAGGCTGTGTACATCACGAGTCTAGAGACTCATGAGTCTGGGATTAATGTCTGAGAGCTCCCATTACACACATTTTATTAATTTAGGCCCACTGTGTACCCATATTTAGACATACCCACAATATTACATCCAGCAATTTCTGAGATAGAAGTTCTGTACGGGCTGTAATCTGCAGCGGCACTCACATCTGAAATCCATTCACCTAAAGCAATGTTTAAAGGTTTGAACATCAATTTATTGAGCCCAAACAAGATGTGGGACAATAAGTTGCAGCTGCAACAACAAAACCACCTGGAGACAAGCCTCTGGGAGTTCCTTGCAGAGTGGCAAACTGTAGATTACAGGATTTTGCTGCATATGGTTGTCCCCCTGTGTTTTCACTGGCCAGGCACAGCACAGCAGTGGTGAAAGGCAGATCGATGTGGAAGAGAGTTGATTATGGACGGTAAGAAGTAGTCACCTCAAGCAATTTGTCAGCTTTAAGATGAGGTATTCAAAGATCCAAACATTCCCATTTTGGGAGTCTCATTATTCATTCTTTGAGGGGAATAACTGGAAATATCCTCACAAATTGGAAGTGGTATGGTGCGATGGGAAATCCGAAGGCTTGAATTACAGGGAAAACAGAGCATCCTATCAGATTTTAGTTATTCTGGAAACCGCAGTTATGCTAACTTAGAAGGCTAGTTTAGTCTGCAGTGGCAGAGGATCGAGCTCTTTTCAGGAAAAAAAACATCAACACAATTAACCACAAAGAGTCTTTATTATTCACAGATGGTTGAACGGTCTGATGGTACAAAACACAATCATCAATGTTGAAAACAAGTCCGGAGCTCAAGCGTTTTATTATCAAATGAAGCATGTCGTATCTGATCTGGAACAAATATCAAACAGTTCCACTGGTCGACCAACAGTCTATCATAGTGGCACTCATGACAACAAAGACTAAATTAAAGTTAAACACAGTAGACAGTGGTTCAGGAGATGACAGCACCCTATTATTCTATTACATTGTTTTCATTCAACTCGTGTTAAAGGCATGTAACTTTCAATACATCTGCGGTAGAAGTATCAAGTGATGACTGAGTCTATTTTGGGGCATGAAAAATAACTTTTTAGCCACACTAGCGGTGTGGCTCTATAAATGTCAGTGCTGGTTGATTGTTCTTGTTCGTATTGTACTTTGGCCCAGACTGAAATATATCAACAGCTCTCACATAGATTAGCAAAAAGTTGGTGCAGATATTCTTGATTTGCACATGATGTATCATAACTAATAACACTGGAGATCCTTGAACTTTGCCTCCATGAGGTTGCTATTTGTGGTTTTGGGTGAAATGTCTCAACAGTGATAGGCCTTTTACACAACAGCCATGTTGATATGAAAGAGCAGGGTAAACACAGCTGTTACCAATGATACTGATTACATGTACAATATGTAAATTGTGCTGCTGGGGTCTCTCTCACATTGAAACAATAGTGATGACATAGAGACACTAATATTGTAATGTTGTGTGGGATCATGGGAGTTGTTATCCATGCTGTTAAACAAGCACCATAGCTGATGAAAATCTATCTGACATGACCCAGGCAGAAATCTTGTTCACAGATGAGGTAATACTAAAGTTTTGTTCATGTTTCTTTTCCTGACATTCACCATTACCTTGAATAAATGACAGATTTCTCTGGGTTCGACCATTGTTGTTGTCTAATGTTTTTAGACATTTTAATGTGGAAATGTTACATATTATATCTTTATCGTCTCATTCCATTTAATGTAACAGAGCCGTTACAGTGAGCCAACATGGAGGATAGCATCCTGACTCTGTTTGACCTGAATGAAACAAAACCTTAATTAGCTTCATTTGCAGCACCTGTGTTAACCCTGCTATTTCATGTCAAAGTGGCTGCTGTGAAAAAGATCTATTGGATTTTTTGTCATCAAAGGTGATACAAAAATTTGAGAAGAATTTCAAGAATGTTTTTCTGACATTTCATCCAGCGCCACCGTCAGATCAAAATGAGTTCAGTACTTTACAAATTATGACCAAATACTAACAACATCTGAACACTCTGTGTTTCGCGCTACTTTGCAAATGTTAGCATGACTGGACTGAGGTGGTTAACATGTTAGGATACCTGCTGAACATTAGCATGTTAGCACTGCTACCGCAAGCATGCCAGGGTGCTGACATTATGGTGTGTTCCATTTTTCCTCGAACATTTGAAGTTGGGGCTGGGAAGGACGTCTCACCAGATTCAAACACCATAACAACATGTCCACAGATAGAACTTGGACAGTACTGTGTGTGTGACTGATTTAATAACAAGACACAAAAGACAGAAGTGCTAATTAACAGCTTTCTCTACTGTTGATGTGCTGAGCAGCCATCTTGAATTTTTGAGGTCAGGGCTGGTGAGATTCATCCAACTTGCTGAGTCGGAAATCCCATTTTAGGAGGCGTTAAAGTTGAATTTTGGGGTGTACTGTCCCTTTAAGACACTTGCAAATGAACCAAATGTGTTTTGAAATGTTCAGCAAGATAAGTATGGCGCCACCAGATATTCAGAACTAAATTCACATAATATTTTCCGAGTTATGTGTTGTATTGCTAATGCAGCACTTTCATTCACTTCTTAGCTCAGCTCAGAACCAGAACTCAGAGATGAAGACGTGGATGACGACAATGTTGCGATGGGAGATGACGCCTGACTTGACGTAGTTCATAGCCACCTCCAATACAAGGTCCCTGGGGCCAGTGATAGGTTTCACCTGCCGAACCACACCTGAGGAAAGACACTGGGATTAGTGACTGAAATTCCGCTGCGGGGGAGGTATAAGTAAATGTAATATCTGTATTTGCTGTTCAATAAAGGATTCGATAAAGAATTGACTGCCTGGTTCCATGTGATACTCCCTCCTCTTACCCATAATCATGCCCTGGTGGGAGCGCTTCTGCACATCAAAAGAGAACTGGTCGTCTGCAGCCAAGATGTCGAAGAACACGTCAGTGGCACCGGGTAGAGGAGCGGGGTTAGCGGCTGCAACTGTCCGCAGGAAAACTATATCTGATGGAAGAATTGGTTTAAATTTTCTATTAGTCTGATAGACACAAACCACAAAGTGCATTTAAGTCTTCAAATCAGATATTTATGACATGATTAAACAATTGCTCTGTGGGTTGAAGTAAGTAATTGAATCTTATGCACTGTGGCAGGTTGGTGGGCGGAAAGTTTTATTTCAATGAGGCTGCAAATAATTTTAGAAATTGCTATTACAAGCTACTGTGTTAACCCTTCCAGCCCCAGGCCGATAACTGGGTTTCTGTCTTATTTGTATTCTACAGTCTTTCAAAATGTCTTTTTTAAAAATGAGGAATACTTTATGTAAATAGTTGCAGTCAAGATTTACAATGGCCTTTCTATATACATGGAAATTAGATTCACCTGGAAGACGACTGATACAAAATGCCTTTGAATAGATTTGTGAGTGTGTCAAATATGATAGCATGACAGAACAGTAATACAACCAAACAGTGAAATCTGTTTTTGTTTTTGATGTAAACGTAGGGATCATATATGGCTTTGGAACTGTTTAAGACCCAATCAATGAAGCTGGTGCTCAAGGTAACTTGTCAAACCTGGTCACCGACATCATAAGGGTCAAAACTTTGGCACAATGACAAATACGATGCCTCTGAAGGACTACTATACAAACCAGAGGTATGGATTAATGTCACAGATTTGATGATTTTACACTCAGCCTCACATAGTAAAAATCCCCTTTGTTTGAACCGGCCTGACAGCATCTAGTCAAGTTGCAGGAGAGAACCATGAGGAGCTAATGTTATGTGGATGAGTTACAGTTGGAAAAAAATGATAGCAAAAATAATTTTAAGCTAATACATAGCTAAGATTAGCTTAATAGCCAGGGTATCAATGAGGTTGGAAACTCACTGTTAATTTACGACTTGTTTAGGACTTGAAACTCAAGTGTATGACTTGGGACTTGCCCGGAATGACTTGGGACTTGAATGCAAAGACTTAAATGCGACTTGAAAAGCAATGATTTGGTTCCATCTTTGATACAAACACATCTAAAAGCTGTTTCTAAGAACCTGCTGTACTTCCACCTTTTCTTACCTTCTGGTTCACTGAAGTCTCTGAAGGTTGGCAAGGAGAGAGCGGTGTGGGTGATTAGGTGGACGGGGTCGAGATTGCAGCCGATGTCGTTAGGTTGGCAGGCCTTAATGCAACGCACGCTGACTGAAGCATCTTGTCTGGATCTGAAAAGGCCAATGGAAAAGGAGGCAAGATGAAAAGATCGAATGTATATGAGCCAAGGAAAGAGGGATACACACAATCTGAAGGAGAAGTGTGAGTTTCCAACTATTTTAACCTAAACAGTATACACCAGTATTCCTAAGAAAATGTTTTGACCAAAGCTCCACAGTTGAGTTGAGCAAGAAGAACCTGGCAACACCTGAATAGCCCCATAGACCTCCATGGTTAACCAAAGACGTGTGCCTGAAAAAGAGGCCAAACCTGGAATCCACAACCTAAAATCAAGTTTGTGGGGTTCCCCAGAGTGAAGACAGTAGTGCTTTCAAACATAACCTCAAAAGCTGCAAAGGGAGCGGAGCCATGTAATTAGCAGCGAGCAGGTGAGTCCAAGTTGTTCGCTGAGCACAAGGCCAAAGCCACAGAGATGATTGTGTGGTATACTGCACCAGCCAAATGTCACCAAGGAAAAACGGAATGGTAGAAAACCACACGAGGGCATGTAAGAATGAAAGCCATTTCAAGTGATCCAGTGACATCATAGTCACATGGTAGACGAAGAAAAAAGTTCACGTTTTTTGACGGAATCAACAAAAGAATCACCACAAATGTGCCTCTCCAAAGTACGACTCTGAAAAACTGATCTTAAAGGATTCCTCTATTTTAACTAGTTAAAATAACCGAGCCTTCCTAAGTCCTGCCCATTATCACTATGTGCTCCAATGATAGTTGAGCAAGCCTGGTACCTCGGTCAACTTTCTCCTTTTCTGTTTGCTTTACTAAGATATGTGCTTGGTTTGTCTACGTTGATAAGAAAACCACATTTTGAAGATGAAGATGAAAAAGTGACATATTCACATCTAAAGTTCACTAATGTTAACAAAATACTAGCTAACTAGTTAGCTAATATACATAAATCTATAGCTAGCAAGTAAGCAAGCATTTTGCTAACAATGGCTAGCTAGTTATCGAACTTAAGATGCTAATACATTTTAAAATATTTCTTTTACAGAAAAAGGAGAACGTTTACCGACGCACCAAATTTGATCAACTGTTATTTAAGCACATAGCAAAAAGGGGTGAAACCTAGTAAGGGCTGATTAGCATTCTGGAAAGTAGGTGGTTATATAATCCAATGATTAAAGAGAATAATTACCACATATATTTCACATATTTGCATTTTCAATCAGGTCTATATGTATTCAACCCCAAAACCACTAGGAGGAAAGTAGAGCAGTGGAAAATTTGTCTGGCTGCCTTTATCCAGCTGACCAGCACAGCTACTGGCCTCTTGGTATCATTTACAGCAAATTAACTGATAACCACCCAATACCAACACTAAAAGCACCATCCATCATACAAGCTGTAGCACTGCTCCACCACTAATTGAGCCCCCATGCTGGCTTAGCCCCAGGTGCCCATAAATAAGTGCCATGCTTTATTTTTCTTGCTATCCACCAAGGCGAGGCCTGTTTGATCCTATGGCGAGGCCGCTTGGAAGAGATCATAGGAAAAATTGCTTTCAACATTAGAAATGACCACAGCAGAGGAAGCACGCGAGTGGTGGCAGAAACCATTGCCGGTCTGTGTGTTTGTGCTCAGATATTAAAAATTGAAAAGCCATTTTTATCTGTCACTTTTTAATTCCAAACACATAGAAAGTACACATGGTACACACAAGGGAAGCTGCCACACAGACCTGAGGTGAAGTGAGCTGCCATCAAATGAATAATTCCTATCACAGTGTTGTAGAGATACAACAGCTGATGAGCCCCATCTAGTGGTACAATGTCCCAATATTCCCAATATCTACTGCTACATCATAAATTAGAATAAATAAAAAAGGCATTAAATGTTGTTAAAAACAGCGGGAAAATTGGAGATTTTTTTTTTTAAGAAAGGCATCCCCAGGGTCACATTACATATAAAGTCAAATGCAAGTCAAGTGGCAATTTTGAATTTTGCTTTGATAACCAAGCATTTACTGTAAAAAAAACACCAACCAAAATAATAATAATAATTTTACACTATGTTAAAGGAATAGTTTGGGTTTTGGGAGTTAAGTTATTAACTGAGAGTTAGATGTGAAGTGAGTAAATTGATTTTTCATAATAGACTGCTGTAGCATCTAGTTTGTTTATGGCCTAACGTGAGTTTTTTTTTTTTATCTCTGGCAATTTCATTTATGCTTAGAAAATCATAAAAGTGGTGTTCATTTAAGAAGATTATCTGGGTAAACAAAACGTGTATGTATCAAACTTAATTGGAGCTTTTTTTTTTTTTTTGCATTACCCAAAATCCACTTGTTAAATCAAATCGGCTTTTTGTGGAGGGAACCATAGCAATGCTGACTTATGGGTTGGCCTACAAAAATACATCATCCCTGCAGCACTCTATTAACTGCATTAAAGGGCAGACTGAGCTGTCTGCAGAAAGGATGGAAGAAAATGAAAACCAGCCTAATACAGGGTGAGCACAAAATCAGGCTATAGTTCAAACACTTCAAACTATTCCTTTAACTTTCACAGACTTCTAATACGGAAATATTCTTGAGGGACGGATGGCCTGCTCATGTGTGACAAACACAGCGATCTTGGCCATGTACAGATGTGACGTCCCGTAGCGAATCAGCCTCATCTCCACAGTCAGAAAGAAGTCCCGGGGCTCAGATAAGGGACGGCGCAGTGAGATTATTCCTCCGTAAGCCTGCTGCTGCACCTCAAAGTATCCCTCTTCGTCTCCGGAGACTATATTGAGCAGCATTTTGTCGCCCGGGACGGAGTTAGAGGGTCCCATCCGGAAAACATCAGCGGGGACCGGAGTGTTGGTCGGGAAGCTGATGTTGTAGAAGGAGATTCTCAGCGGGAGCGAGAAACACGACGCAGGATCCTGCGTGAACTCGCAAGTTACGCGCTCGCAACGGCTGAAAAGGGAAAAAATGAAATGCTCATTGGGTGGACGGCGCAACACATGGCCAGAAAAAAAGGGAAGAGACAGAGAGAGGGAGTCATAGATGGATGCTTGTCACTGAAGACAGCGGGAAAATGTCAACAGCAGGCCAAGAAAAGATAGTAATGGGAAAGAAGAGAAGATGCATCATGCTTTTAAAATCAACCCTTTCGTTTCAATAGCTCATCATAACCAAGTAGCCATTGGTGCTCACCCCCGCACTGCTTGCTGGAAGTTTGGTGGACATGCGAAAGACAGACAGCGAAATCCTCCCTGGACGTTGAAGCAGGTTTCAGTGACAGAACAGGTATGGCTTCCCGCTGCACATTCATCAATGTCTGAAAGCACATGCAGGGAAGGTAAATGTTAGACATTTGATAGTAATTTACAACTCAGTTTTTACAAGTATGAGGAAAGGTAGATAAAAGTTTGTTGGCAACACTTTGCAGCTATAGCAGCTTATAATGGTCTCATGACAGCCAGTGTTAAAGCCAACCACATTTGACAGTTTAATGTAATATTGAAACATAAAGCTAAACAGTTTCTTTAAGTCTGATAATGTTATCAAAGACATCGACAGGTTATGTTGGTTAATGTTAAGTTGTCATAACAAAGACATCTCAAACAATGTCGACTCTGCGTTAAAAATGACATAATTGGCTGCATGACATTTGACAACAGTCATAGACTTTCATAAAGAATCTTTCACGTTCATGACAGGTGTCATGACATGGTTTTGACAGTGTAATGACCTTGGCATGTGCGTCCATTTGGGGCGAGGGTGTAGCCTACAGGTGGGCAGGTACAGTAAAAACTTCCCGGGGCGTTGGAGCAGCGGTAGGAGCACACGTGTCCTCCGGTCGGCAGAGCGCACTCGTCAATGTCTGAGAGCAGCAGAAAGCAAGAGTGAGTGCTATCTGTCACAGTTCATTAATGTGAGTAACGATAGACCGTGAAGTCCAACAGCACCTTCACATGTCATCCCATCGATGTCACTCAGCTGGTAACCACGGCGACAGTAGCACTGGTAGGAGCCATAGACATTGGCACACTCCTGGCTGCAAGGGTTGGCGTCACACTCATTGATATCTGTCAGCATACACAGCATACACACACAGCAGACACAGAGGCGGAGTTGTATGAGGAAGCAAAATGAATTTTAACCATCTAAAAAAAAAGGCCCACTTCAAAAACTCTGAATTATCCCTTTAATGGATTAACGAAATATAGACTTATTTTACCTTCACAGTTTCTGCCGTCGTGGGACAGTCTGAATCCAGTGGTGCAGCTGCACTGGTAGGACCCCTCCGTGTTCTCGCACTTATGGGCACAGAGTCGTCCAGGATAATGCCTGCACTCATTGATATCTAAAGAACACATGGGGCAGACTATGATTTCGGAGACCCCAACACTGTTCTAACCTAGACATGAGACCCCATAATAAAACAACTGTGGCTTATGTGCACAAAATGTTATATTTGAAACAAACAGACAGTGATGGGTTCCTACTATACCTTCACACAGTTTGTTGATACTGTTGAAGATGTAGCCAATTCTGCATTCACAGCGGTACGAGCCCACCAGGTTGACACAACCATGGCCACCACAGACATTGCCTGTACGACACTCATCTACATCTGTAACACGAAGGGGAGAAGTTACATCTCTTTAGTTTGAAAAAGGAAACTTAAAGGACCCATGTGTAGGATTTTGGTGGCATCTAGCCTTACCCTCCCCTTCCAAGCATGTAAGAGAAACTACTGCAAAAGGCCCTATCTAGTTGGCCTCTCTGTAGATTACGACAGCTTATTGTAAGGTAGCAATTCTTATTTTCAGGTGATCAGATATTAATGAAATATACTTATCAATATTATATTCCATTCCTGCCAGATCCTGCCAGTAGATCCTCCTAAATCTTCTACACTGGACCTTTTAAGTGAGATACTGTGATACCAACAGAAAATTACTTTATTGTGATAGTATCTACCTTCACAGCGTGTGCCATCCTCAGTTAGATGATAGCCTCGTCCACAGGTGACTGTGTTCCTGCGACAGGTGTAGGAGCCCACTGTGTTGATGCACGTCTGGCCAGGCAGGCATGGACTGGTGTGAGCCACACACTCATTTATATCTAATGAGAAAACACATCAAGCAAACCAGCTCACCCTTAACCTGCAGAATGTTTTTACTCAAGTGGGACACTAAACTCACCGATACAGCTGCCGACGGCATCCTGGATGAAACCCTCTGTGCACCTCTCCTTTGGGTGGCAGCGGAACGAGCCAGCTGTGTTGGAGCAAATGAAGTCTGGTCCACAGTTATGGGTCCCCAAAGCACACTCATCTACATCTGGAGCAGGCAAGGAGGAACAAATGATCAAAGCATAAATATACTCTGCATAAATCTTTTTTGAACAAATGTTTTACATGAAATATGGTCAAGTCTTTGGCCTTTTTTAATACTTGGGGGGATTTTTGGTACTACCAAAAAATGATGTGAATCTTTGTAATGTCTACAATGCGTCTGACTTGTTACCTTGGCAGTTGTTGTCATCTTTGAGCTCATACCCAGTGCCACAGCCGGTTTCCCTCTGACAGCGAAAGGAGCCCTCTGTGTTAATGCAAACTTGGCCGGCGACGCAGTTGTGACTGCCAGTCAGACACTCATTAACATCTGAGGAGAGAGACATAAAATAAGAACCACAGTCTATCTGTATATTAAAGTGTTTTCAGTGGAGTGTGCACATTCACATTTTTAATATAGTGTTCCTATAGAGTCCTGTGTCCTCAGGGTCCTATGTTTCCTGGTCAGGGTCCTATGTTCCCCAATTCTACATATGTGCTCTCCCAGGGCCCTATGTTCCCAACATAATCAGTTAGGGGTCCTATGGTCCAAGGTTGGGGCACTATGTTCCCAGGACAGGATCCCATCTCTCCAGGATCCTATCTTCACAGGATTCTATGTTCCTAGGTCCTGTTTCCAAGTTCTACATGTGTGCTCTCCCGGAGCACTATGTTCAGGGTTCTATGTTCCCAAGAACCTATGTTCCCAAGTTCTATATAGCACACAGTCAGTAAGGGGTAGGGTTAGGGGTTAGCTTTGAACATCCCTGGAAACATAGAACCATCAGAACATAGGACCTTGGGAATTTAGGACACTTGGAACCTAGATACCCTCTCTTTGTTAGATTGTATTTCGCTAAATGCTTATGTTACCATGCTAATATGTTCATGATAACACAATCATGTTTAGCAAGTACAATGTTGGCCATGTTTAGCATCTTAGTTTAGAATGGCAGCATACTGACACCTGCTAATTTGCACTAAACACAAAGTTTAGACACTGGTGGGAATCATTAGTTTTGCAGGTATTTGGTCTGTATCATATTTCATCACTTCCATCCGATGGCTGTTGAGACACCAAAGACATTGGGATACGATCTCTGGGGACTACAAACGTAATAAAAATTCAAGACAATTCATTTGATAGCTGTTGAGATACTTCAGGCTGAATTGAAGAGGTGGACTGGTGACTATATTTTTAGATTTGTGTTGAAGTTACACATTTACATTACTCACCCTCACAGTTCACTCCATCCCTTTTCAGCTGATAACCATCATGGCATGCACATGTACCATTACCAACACACAACTGGGAGCAGTTGGAGTCTGAAAGCAGGAGAGAGACGCGTGAAGAAGTTGTAGATCTCACAGTGTACAGTGTGTCCTAGATCACAGGAATCATGTCACTGGCTGATTGATTGAAGACAAAGCTACCAAGAGTCTGGTGCTTAAGCTTCTTACAGCTCTTATTATAACAGAGGAGGTCACATGAAGAAATGAAGGTGCCAAACCTCTACAGGTGTCCAACTCCTCTGGAGGCTTGGCAGTAACGCCGGCCTTAGGCGTTTCTGTCACTGGTTCTATGGAAGAAAAAGCCTAATTAAAATCAAATATTCACCACCTTGTCACA
>JAJHUR010023123.1:1153-16656 GCA_027495735.1 Lutjanus campechanus | reverse complement strand
AAGAGTGTCACATCCACCTCAAGTCTCCTCTACCGGTGTTTTACCTTTAGCAGAGTAACGAGTGTGCTGTTTCATTTATGGGAAAAGTGGACCCAAATGGAAGGTTAAGAAGATTGCCTTTGTGGTATCCGCCAAACCCCAGTGCTATAGAGATCTCTACACTTGGCTGCTTCCACCTCCCTGAGTTTAACTGCCTGTTCTAGCTGCTGGCATTAAGATGCAGCTCATATTGGATTGCATTATGTAATGCATTGCAGGTATGCAAAACATCCTCGATTTCACGTTAAAATGGTAAATGACCTCTCAAAAACTTTGACTTGGAGTAATAAAAAGTGCAAGAAGAATGCCTACATCATTTTGGCTGCCATCAGACAGGACTGTCATGTTTGCTTTAATACTTATGACCTCCATGGTTGTACCGCAGTCTCAGGACAGCATTAAAGTCTGCCCCTTACCCTCTATAAATATATTCTTTATTGCCATGGAAGTGAGGGAAAGTCGTAACAAGCCATTACATGGATGAGCTGCATTTCTTAACCTCATCCGCCTTTTATCAACCAAGATCCTGCTCAGTGACCCGCAGAGACCGTCAGAGCTGAACATCTGTTTGGCTAACCTCCTCCACCCATCTCTCCTCCATGACAGGCTGGCTCTTAACTACCACGCTGATCCATCACAGCTCGCTGTCCCTCCTCTCCAGATCTGTGTGTCCATCTGTACGCCAGCGAGAAGGCTGGGCTATTGATCTCAACTCAATGAAGCAAGCTCAAGGTCTTTACAGCAAATCTATGTTTTAACTGACTCCGGCTGAAGGAGAAACCCGCTGTCAGACGAAGTTTTGTCACAGAGCGACAAGGTCTGCGCTGAGGGGTGGGGCTGACTATCTGTGTTAATAATGCAGCTTGGTGGAACTAAATTATGTACTGAATGAAAACCCAAAGCACCAAAAAGAAACAGTTCACTTGATTTGATGTAAAACTGGCTGTTTCAGTTCTGATAACTCTGCTCAGGGACTGTGCCTATGAGCAACAGCTGGTTTACAGAAGCATGTGGTGACCACATGAGACACAAAGCATTACATCACTATAGGGAGAGGGACTATAGCGTCCCTCTGCCTGTGGGAGTTAACAGTTACATTAGCTTACAGAGCAACTAACAATTATTTTCATTCTTAATTAATCTGCCAGTTATTATCTTGAGTAAATGATAAGTCATTTGGTCTATGACAAGCTAGAATATATGACGTAAAAGTGGCAAAGTTGGCTCAAAAGTACAACATTGTGTGATGCTTACGTAGAATTTAAACAAGAGATCAAACTGGAAAAGTGTCTCTTGTATGAAAACTAATCATCTGTAATTTTAAAGTAAATTCCTAAGGTTGTTGGAAAATATGTAATGGCCAAAGGAACCAGAGGAAAAAAAACATTTGTAAACTAGGTGCTTTTTTGAAGAATGTCCTTCCTTTGTTTAAGTAACATTTGTTGTACTTCAGCTATGTCATTTTACTATTATTGCATGTTCTGCTTGTGCTCTATACCATGTGATCATGTTTTTGAGTCATGTAAAAATGAAATGAAAATATCCCAATTTCCCAGAGCTCAAGTTGACCTATTTAAATGTGTTATTTTGTCCAACCAACAGACCAAACCCCAAACATGATCAATTTGATATACAATGGAATAAACCAACAAATACTGTATTAATATTGGAGAAGCCGGAACAAATTAATTTAGTTTTTGTTTTGTTTTTTGCTCACAAAATGTTTTGAAACTATTAATGGATTCTAAAAATTATTACCAATTAAATCTCTGTCAACAACTAATCAGTCTTGTTTCAATTGTATTTGAAATTTTTTTACCTGAGGGAAGACATAATAAAAAACTATGGCCGAACAACTAATCAAAATATTATCCTAATAAATCAAAATGTAGCCATCGGCAATATCCAAATCACAGGAGCTGCAATTTTTTTGATGAAGGTAAAATGTATCACTTCATGCATTGTAAATGAAGAAGTGTGGTGCTACAGATGCCTCAGCCTGTAAATTATATTCTTCAGGCAGAAGCCTTGCTTGTTTGGTACAGACCCCAGCAAAAAATCACATCATTATTATTTTTATATTTTTTTCAGTGAAAATGAAATGCAAAAATGACCTTTCCCACTAAAATTATGACTCATATCGCAAACTCAGTATTTGTCAAAATAATTGCAGTGTGATTTTTTTGCATATCATTCAGCCCTGATATAAACTCTATAGATGGCCTTATGCTAGATGATAATATATCAGTCAGAACAAAGCATATTTTTACCTCCTGATCTAAATAAATGTTAGTATGAATTAGGGCTGCAATTGACATTTCTTTCCATTGGCAATTAAACTGCTGATTCTCTTGAACTAATTTACTATTTTGTGAATTAAATGTCAGAAAATGTTCCATCCAAAAACCACAGATTCTCTGTTTCATATTTCGTTTCATATGGTAAAGAAAAGCATCAGATCCTGATATCGGAGGAGCTGGAATCTAATCATGTTTGGCATTTTCACTTGAAAAAGGGCTGAAACAATTAAAGGATTAAAATAGTAAATTTATATTGATTAATTGTCTGATGGCAACAGACCTACATTAGCCACAACAAAACAAAGTATGCCCTGTCAGAATTACATATTTACTTTGTCATCACAATAAAAGAATAAGAAACAAATTCACCCATATCATCCACAGCCTTCCACAGACGGCAGTAGGGATGTAGACATACACTATAACCTTTGGTCCTGTCAGAGTGAACCTCTCGGCTGGCGCCAGCATTTTAGCAGAGAGGTTGTGGGGTTAAGATGGTCTGCACTCTGTGCACTCTGCAAGGTGGGATATTAATCTCTATGTTGTGGTGAAGGTCATGTGGTGCCTTGATCACATTAATAATGCAGGAGTGAGTCAGAAGAGCAGAGAGCCCAAGACCGACAGGTCAGCCGAGTCCAGTCAAGTGGAACCAAGGAAGTCTTAAACATTTGGCCGAGCAGATGTTGAATTTCATCATATATTTTTTTTTTTATATCAGAGTGTGCTTGGTAAAGACTGTTTTCCCTTCATGGGATCCACAGTGAGAATAACAGGGTGAAAACTACTGCAGTCCAGCAATATGCAATATCTTTACTGTACTAAAACATAAAATGACCATTGTCATCATCATACAGCCAGTATACCACGGATGTTCTGTTTCTCTTTATGGCTCAGTAAAGCAGGGACACTCAAAGTGTGGCCCGGGGGCCATTTGCGGCCCTCAGAAACATTTTGTACACCTGCCCAAATGTGACCTGAAATGCATGCATTATATTTGAATCATTTGCGGTCCACTTTAATTCAATTTCAATGGCCTACATTTATTACACTACTCGGCTACTGTGTCAAACTGCACACCACCATCAAGCGTCTGTCAGGTTAGGAACGACAACTTGGAGAATGCTACTGGTTACATGGCAACTAGTGAGTCTAACTTTTGGAATCTTGGTCAGCTTTCTCCTTTCACTAGCTAGTGAGTTATCATTTTACTCTGTAGAAAAACACTAGCTCACTAGCAATCAATCACAATCAGCATCAATTGTCAGTTGATAGAAAATGTCTGTAAAATGCTAGCTAACTAGCTAAGTCTACATCAGTAGTTGGCTAACTAGTTAGCTAGGTAGTGTTTTGCTAATATTAGCTTACTTAAGATGTGACTATATGTGGCTTTTACAGGTCCACCAGCAACATCTTTTAGGGAGAGATAAAGCGATCTGACTTATCTGCAAACAGGTGAAATTGGTGTGCAAGAAATTTAATGTTAAACACCATTATGAGACCAATCACCAAAAAATTCATGGGGTTTCCTGTGCAGACCTCAATCATATTCTGGCTCCCTAAAATTTGCAGTCAGTCATCAAAAATTTGACAACCCCTGCTGTAAAGGAACAGAGAAAGATTTTAACTCACACTATCGGTATATATGGATTAATCACTGATGTGACATTTGTAGATACGTCTGTTTATACTGTTCAGATAACACACAGGACATTGAATTATAAGCCTGTCCACTATCATTCATCTTCATTTGTCTTGGTCAAGGTGCTAACGAAAACAGAGTGACTCAGAGAGGAGGCGGGAGAGAGATGTAGAGGAGGTTCAGTCCAACTAAGAATGATGGGAAGTCGGTATGTTAACAAAGCTACAGCTTCTACTGAAATCCATTTCTGGAGGAAGGTTTATTTTCCATTTTTCCACTTGTTGCTTAATGGAATTTGGAGAGGAAAATAACATCATTTCCTGCATCTTCCTCAAGGTTGTGAACTCCATTGTGATATAGTCACAGCCACTCCAAACCCCATTCGCTTTTTCAGATCCTTGTTCACCTTTTACCATCCCCATCTCTGAGAAAATAACAAGCAAAACACACAAAAAAAGCATATATCATTCTCTTGTGACAGCATTTTCATTCCTGAAGTTTGCTGTCATCCAATAGTTTTTCCCAACATGTTCATCATCTTTTGCTCTCTTTGCTCTCAGAGCATCTTAATTGGGGTTTCAGCCCACATGGGTGTCTGCTGCTGTTATTTGAACACTTGGTGATCAGCAGTTGAGTGAAAGTTCTGAGGAATCCAACCAAGCCAATTGTGCTGATGCAGCAGTTTCTTCTTGCCATTTATAATATGCGTATTTCTCAGATCCTATAGAACAGCGGCTTTCAAACAGTTTTTCTGATGTAGCCAGTTTGAGACTACTCTGGCAGATGAGCTCAGATATCAATTAATCAGCACCAGCTGTCATGTTCCAAATACATTCATTTGAACTGATTTAAAACGGATATTTTAACACTATTCATTACACAAAAATAAATATTGTTTACTGCACAATTAAACTTTCATAGGTTGAAAATGGCTCAAAGCAAAACCCACAGTTCATCAAGAACCTTACAAGGCCATTTGGTACTGCTCTATGTCATCGTTCTCTAATCAGAGTTGGATGGCCTACCTCCCCCAGCCCCCGAATAGCTGTCTGGGAAACTTCACTCATTTTCAAATTTATGCTGATAGAGATTCATCATTTTCAGGAGTTTACACTATTTTTTGACAATCCTCTACTTAGTATTTTTACATTTTGGCACTTCTGGCAGCAGTAAAAGCTCCTCCAGACTGTATTCTTTCCCTTGCTGGTGATTGCATGATAAATAGCACTGTACAATGTAAGCCATGAGTGTAATGTCACACAAGTTATCTCACCTGACTTACTTAACTCAGTTAAGGTTCAGTAAACTTGTTGTAACAAATGTTTTCAGTGGTGAGCCGTGACTATTAGAGCTAGGACTTCAGTTTGGCCAAAAACTTAGCCCGACACACCAAAAAGCAGCAAAAGGCCAAAAGACTTAGCTGAAATAATTGGCTTTAGTTTGTGACAACAGCAGGTGTCTGTAATGTGTAGCTGTTGGATGTCAAACCCAGTAGAGGGGCAGCATACAATTATAGCAGAATAAATAATGTTTTTCTCGTAGATAATTGGCATTTACTCTGTTACAATCCATTTGGATAAGTTTCATGTTTGTGTTTAATAGTAAGAGCTGTAATAACCAACATGAATCAGGTCTGAGTTTCTTTTTTTTCCCACTTATTTCTCAGTTTCAGTACCACACACATAATTACATGGAGCACATATCCCCAGTAATATTATTTCTGTTTACCAACATAGCTCTGTCTACTGTACTGCAGTATTGGAAGTCGCTTTAATAAATAAGATTCAAGTGTCTGAAAATTGTTTTCTGACAGACTCAAGGATGAATGCAATTAGACTTGGGACCAATGCAATTTCTATCTCCAAAATAATTACAATCCTTTGCAGATCCTCCTCTACACCCTAAAGCCTTGAAAGAGGCAGCACTATCAAGTAGCCACCTAGCCAGTGTTGCTTTTATCTGCTTCATCCCTAGACTACGAGCAATATATTTCTGGCCTTCAGGAAGGCCAGAGGAGATGATTTTTGATCCCACCCACTGTAAATCAAAATGTGGTGGGTTAATTCACCTATCACTTTCTAAACAAACACAGAGGCTGTGGTCTTCTGTCCCAGTGATGAAGTCAGCTCTAACCTTTCTCAGCCTAGAGATGACAACAAAAAAATCTACTTTACTGTTTTCAGGACAGTAACCCTTTCATTTCCAAAGAAAACAGAAACTCGATAGAAAATTAGACATTTGAAAAGCTGTTATGGTTGGCCTTCTATGAAGGCATAGAAAGCCCTAAGGGCTAATAGTAATTGGCAACCAACCTATTCTGTTTTGCAAGAGGATGTGTTGCCTGTGTCACACACTACGTCGTCACAAGGCCTCATCTCATGACTGCCTACAGTGGTTGTCTTGTGCATCTCCTCCACCCCGCCACTCCTCCTCATCCTCACTGCCCACTTAGGATTTTTCAAACTTATGCAGTGAGTGGAGTTGGGCTCAGACCTGGGGGTGCAATTACATTTTTCTTTTTACATACTAGAGACAGTGATCCTTGAATTGTCACAGCTAATGCTTTTATTTGTTTCATTAGATTTGATCATGTTTACATTCATACAAACAATTTGAATGGCTGAGGATACTTATCTAATACCTTTAGCTACTTAAACTCTTTTGCTGTCCTGCTATCTAGTCATGGTGCTAAAGGTGTTACAACTGACTCAGATTAGTGGGAGGTACAGACAGCTTATTGTACCCCTACACCAATTTCTGTGTTCATTTTCTGCCTACACATTAAAATGTATATATACATGGTATATATCATTTTAAAACCAAATCATGATTTCTATTTTCTCCAATAAGGTCCACAGTCTTTTTACATATCATTGTTGGTACAGAACACTCTTTCATCTGCTCAGAGACACTCAGATATACACAACTGTGAAACTAAACACACATAAGGACATATTGTAAGAAGCCATGGCCATGCATACACACCCACGATGCTGAAAACACCCGTTTTTGTGTGACTAAACCGTAACAGGTGCACATCTGACATAACAACTTTCTCCACTGAGTCATAACCTAATCAACCATTCCAACACTTTAGGCTTGCTGGTCTAATGCTGGACAGTACAAATAAAGAAAGTGGCTAATTGTTTGGGAAGACAAGAACGGTCGAGAGCTCAAGAACTCAGTCATCAACCGAAAATGTTCAATGGACACGTTCCACTCAAATTAGAGCTGAAAGAGCCAATGCTTTCTCTCTTCTTGTTGCATCAAGCACCATTCAAGCTGTTACTTCTACCCACAGTAATTCATTTTCAAATAGGCAGTCAGCTTTGGCTGTTAGAGAGGAGAGACTAGGTGGCGACAGACGGATAGACAGACAGTGACAGAGAGAGGGGAGGGCAAAAAGATTAACAGCGAAAGGAACAGTATATGTGGGTAATAAGTTCAGAAAGTGAAAGTGAGAAACCAGTCAGCAGTGCTCACTAAATGGATGCCATCTGGCCCTTCCGGGGAGGTCATTTGTGTAAAGAGAGGAAAGGATGCAGCCATGCTGGCAGGCAAGCCAGCAGGTGAACACAGCCAGAGACAGACAGACGAATGGGTGTGCAGCTGTACAAATCTTTGAGTCTGCATCCTTATTTCATGTGACAGAAATGCAGGCAGCCAGCATGTCAAGTGAGGCTTACAGAGATGGAGTTTGTATTGTTTACCTGGCAGCAGGGATGAGAGGAGTTGGCTGGAGAATCTACCTGCAAGAGTGAGGAGAATTGGAGAAAGCAGATTAGACGTGAGATACAGCGAGGAAAGACTTAAAGGGATAGTTTGGATTATTTAAAGTGGGGATGGTACTTATTCATAGCCTGTGTCCCAGTGTAGGAAGTTATGCAATGCAGTGCTGTGGACAGGGTCAGCAGAAAAACGTATTTTTAGCCACCTCAAAAAATCTTTCTCAGTTTAAGTATAAGTAAGTAGTAGTGTAGTGTACAGTATGTTTAGAATTATTTCACAGCTTTACTTGGCCATCAGGCAGCCTTTCCAATGGGAAAACACCATTATATAAGCCAAATATCACTTGATCAACTGATTGATGGTGCAGTAGACAAATCCTGTGAAGCAGTTTCCTGTTAGAAAACTCTATAAATATTCTAAATGTAGCGTAGAGGGGGCTAAAATACTTATTGCTGCTGACCTAGTTCACAGCTGCTTTCCCAAACTGGGAGCATGCCGACCGCCACCTACACAGATTATCGATACGTACCTCATACAACTCCACTTCAAATAATCAGAACTATCCCTTTAAATGGACAGCTCATCCCCAAATCAAAAATGCTTATTTTCCTCTGGCCTGTAGTGCTATTTATCCAACTAGATAGTTTTGGTGTGAGCTGGCGAACTTTGGAGATATCAGCCATAGAGATGTCTGCCTTCTCTCTGTTATAATGGAACTAGATGGTGGCTTGGCTTACTCAACAGCAATGTCTCTTTCCTGAAATCATGACCTGGTTACTCAAGCTTTCATGTAGGAACTACTTTCTGTCTGCAGTAGAATCTATCGGAACTACTTTTTACTGCTACAAGGAAAGTAGTTCTCACATGAAACTGCTCACAATAAGGTCTATGGATAATCCTGAGTAACAGGACCAAACTATCTAGATGGATAAATAGTACAACAGGTAAGATACCAAATATATATTTTGGATTTTGAGGTGAAATGGACCTTTAAGTAATTGTTAATGCAATAAAAAAAACATATGTGTGTGAGTGTAAATGTGCATGCACAGGTATATCAGAGACTTAATAAAACAGCATAGTAATGGCAAAGGACAGAAGAAGAAGAATTTGAAAAAAAGATGAAAAAAACCAATGTGAGCTACTTCCAATTTTTGCTAAAGGGCTGCCTCAGGTTTTAAATGATCCAATCCTGAAGATAAAATACACAATGAAAAGTTTATCAGTATGGAAGTCCAGGACTGACTTTCATATATCAGCCTTCACTTTCTTCCCATAGAATGAATTGTGTGACTGGCCGGGGCAGCCTGCAGTGACAGAAAGGATTAGGCCCAGTGCCGATGGCTTCATTTGATTGGCTCTCTCAGTGCAAAGGCCTGTCTATCACCACGAGTCAAAAACCACAAATCCTTTAAAAAAAAAAAACTGCATAAATATTTAGCAGAGGTTTTATCGCAGCCAGCAATTGAAAAACAGATTGAAGACAGTGGTGACCACGCTGCCAGAATGACTTTCATGTTTGCGGCTTCCTAGAGGCCAGACATGTGACAGGCAGAGAATCTTTGTCCAGGAAGGCTCATTTCACAGTACACTGGGGAGATTATTGTGTCGCCTCTTTCATAATCCTAACAGGATTTTTGCAGATTCAAGGATTTGCTACATTTGATATGAAATGTTGGCAGTCTGTGCTGACAGATGATTGAATGAGAAATATGAGTATGCAACATGACTTCATATAAATATTGCATGTATGTTAAAATTAGATATAGCAGTGATTGAAACTGAAAGATCTACCGGTTTCATACCACATTATCTTTTCTGTAAGGTCCAACATATTTTCAGCTGCAGTTAAGATGTATCTTGTCACGGATCAGAGCAGAGTTGCTTACATTGCAGTTTTCTCCTATTGAGACTTTCCCAAGAGAGGGAAGTAAATCTGTTTTGGACACACACAAAGACTGACCGATACACATCAGCACTGCCATTACTTTGATCATCTCCTTATATGTGTTTGTTCTATTTGTCTGAATCAGCAGCCAAATACATACAGCATATATGTGGCTAGTAAATTGGTAAGGTTTTTGCTTTGAACAAATCTGGTATCTGTGCAATGTGATACTGTGAATTTTCACAGATATACAGTGTGTCCTGCTGTGTCACTCTCTGTCTTCAATGATGTAACACAAGAGTGATTAAACTTAAGGAAGATATAACATTTAAAGTAACAGTTTTTTCACATGTTTGTTTGACATTTAAGGAAACCATCTCCTAGGAGAAAGCAGGCTCACCTCAGGATAACTTTTAAATTGTTCATGTTTCAGAGTGCCACGTGTGTGTGTGTGTGTGTGTGTGTGTGTGTGTGTGTGTGTGTGTGTGTGTGTGTGTGTGTGTGTGTGCACGCACGCACGCACGCACGTGACTGCACAAGTCACCACAGATACTGTCCTCTATTAATGTCTGGCTATATTCCAGTCCAAGTAATTCACCCCTGAACCTTTGAATCTGCTTAAGCATCCAAGAAAATTGCTACTATTGGCCTGATTGATTGTGCTGTCTAATTACACTTTTAATATGGCACTTTTTTAGATAGGAATTAAATGACAGAAAAATCAAAATCATTTTATCATTTTATCGTACTTGTTATTTATATTACAAGTACTTATGCACAGTGGTGTTTTAAAATAAATGCAAAAGTTAGCATGTTAATGCAGATGTTTTGAAGGTGTAAGCTATAACTCATTGCAGGTATTTGGTTATGTATCAAAGTATCAGAAACATGTTAATTTTGAACAGATGATGGTGGTAGAGCTAAAGTCAGGGGGAAAACGAAAGGCATACAAATCATGGGGATTGTGAACACAGGTGGGGTGTAACAGAACAACACCACCTTTTTTTCTCAAAATGAGGAAATAAAATATTTGCAGTTTGCATGATCCACTTTTTGTTTTTTTAGTTTTTTTCTTTTTAAGCACTTGAAGATCAAATAAATCTGCTCTGAGCAGAGAGCGTGCTGTTTTTGCAGTGAGAGGATTTTTTTCCCAGTTGTTTTATTTTTGATGAGAAAAGGAACAGTGGTGGTGGTTAAAAATGGTTAAATGGTAGTGGTTAAATTTAAGTGTGCACAAGCATGCCTGCAAGTCCACTCTGGTAAATAAATAGCACCACAACTCTGATCATTAATGTACAAAATTTCATCCAGTAGTTGTTGAGATATTTCGGTGGAGGATGGACCATCAGCCACATGGAGCCATATCAAGAGTATAGATAAAACCTTGCAGGCTATCTGAGAAGCTTTGACCATAACGGGGCATCAGTGCTGCCATACATAGTTCAGTTTACATAATCAAAATTAAATCAAGTCCACTCAGAGCAGTTTTCTAACATGGTATCACCACAAATGGAGCAACAGAGCGGTACACAACTACAATGTGTTCATCGAAGTGCAAAGACTTCACAAGGGAAATCCAATATTAGATTGAATTCACAAAATTCCAACAGCGATTCTGATGCATTCATGAATTATTAAGCCAGCTAGGGGATATAAACTCGGCCAGTTCATCTGTCAGTCAGTCATAAATAATCACTGAGATAGGACTCACTCACCTATTGTCTGGCTTCTCAAGGCAATGATCCAATAACATACAGTCACTTCTGACTCTCCTCAATTTCCAATTAGTGCTGCACAACTCCCAAGTTTCTGCAGTTGATTCCATCTCTGATTCAAATTATAATTTATAATTCAGGCATTTACCAGACGCAGTTAATCAGAGAGATTAACAATTAGTGCAACAGTAAAATAAGTGAAAATTCCTCAAGCATCAACAGGGTAAGTAGCCAGATAATTCAGAGTGCCATGTGGAAGTTCCAATGCTAATTGTCACTGGAATGGACTCTTTAATTCCTATTAAACCATAATTAAGAATCTACATATGAGATGTAGCATCCAAAGGGCTAAGCCGCAACCCCTGCGCATGGGGATAGGCTAAACTAATTATGTCTGAATAATGTTGCACAAGCAGAAATAATGTTGCATTCATTTACCCTAAATGCATAAATCATTGTAGCCAGGCTTGACGTCCTCTATGTGAATATGCCTGTTAAAAAGTTAGCTATATGATTAAATATATTAAACCTTCATATTTTCCGACAATATCCCCTATTAATGCTATAATCACATTCATAAATGCAAACCATTCATGCATGTATCGTCAAGGTCTCAGCAAGGTACTTCTATAATTTCGAATAGATAAGATTTTCTTTGGTTAATATCGTCTGAGATAGATGTACAACGGAATAAAGCACTCTTTAGTATCATCCTACATTAGCCAAGGTTTGGACAAGAAGAGACAACTTGCACAGTTAAGCACAGTTCCGATAATAAATTTAACTGACAATTAATCTAAACTAAAAGTTAAAAAACTGCTGAGTAAACTGAACAACTATGTTTGCTGGTAGTAGGACTGCAAGCATATGCCGTCTGACACACAAAGTGTAAGACAGCTACAGGACAGGCAACTTATTTACCCTCTCCTCAAGGGTTCTCAGTGGTATGTCTAATTTTCCTGAACAGGACTGCAGCTTTGAGCCTTTACTATTTGTATTCACAATGGCTAAGATGTCCTTCATCTTCCCTCATTGCTAAACTAAATTGCCTCCTTTCATGGCAAATTTCCTGCAGAGCCCATCCGGCTTCCACAGCAGCTACAGCAGCTATGGGCTCTTATTCTCTTCTTCAATCCCTCAGAAACATTAAAAACATTTTTCAATGGGCTGCACTTAAGTAATTATGTGTAACAAAGAACATTAGCCATTAGCCTTTTTCCTTTTTTAGTCATGGAAAATCTGGGGTTCACCTAAGACTTAATTCTCAACTGACTTTGACAATCTGTCCCTTCTATTGTAACACCATCCTCTCTGATCTCACCCAGAAACAGCCAAGGGTCAGCTACAAACGATAAAACCCAGCTGCAGGTGTTTTAATGATGACCAGAAGGAGAGCACATTAGTCTCTCTTTGCCTGTCACTATTGGATTTGACTTTTGAGATATTTTTATTGGTTTATAAAACACAAAATGCTTCTGTCCCCCAAGTGCATGTTTGATAAGATCTGGTAGCTGTTTCCTTACTCTTGTACAGACACTTCAACCATTATGGACCAAGCCTTTGGAAAAGCCAGACAGGACAGACACTGTGAATATTAAGTTTGAAGAGAGACAGAAAGAAAGACAGAAGAAAATAAAGAGAGGAAAAAAGAGAAAAGTAAAAGCAAGGTAAAGATAAAGGAGAGAAAAGAAAATATATTACAGTTTTGTGTTTGCTCAGCTGCTTATATTAATTAATTTGATTTAATTTACCTAAAGAAAATTTATACTAATCCACCACATTAATTTTCTTGTTTTATTTCTCTTATTTCTCTCACAACTTTCTATGAGTTATAATTATTTTATTCACTGAGTTGCCATATACCTGAGCTACATCCAGTGAAAACCAATAAATAAACCAAAAATCTTCATCATATCATATTTATTGCCTGGCAGAGATAATGTGATGGGTCGTTTGTGTGCATTTGTGTGTGCGAGTGACCAATGGGTCTGGAGCTTGTCCACAGCGAATCTTGCATACCCTAAAATAATTTATGATTGTATGCTCAAGGTGCTCTTGTGGTTGTGGTGATTCACATTTTATTTATTTATTTATTTATTTTAAAAAAAGCTTATTTCACAGTCCTCTTAACCGGCCAGGAGGGACCGGAAGTCATCAACAACTGCTAGACTAAAACAGGGCTAACTTTCTTTAAAGGAGCAATATGTGACAACTGCACATCCAAAAATGAGTACTACAGCCGAAATAGCAAGTTGGAGCCACTGATGGTATATCAAACCATTTGAAATCCTTTTTAATATTCAAACTATGGTTGAAGCGAGTTGTTCCCCTGACGCGAGGAAGCTCAAGTAGACTGCAGGAACACTGCAGAACATTATAATTGGACAATCACAAGTGACCACGAGTCCCACGCTGTAAGTTGATTAGCTGTCAAATGTCTGTCACTGTAAAGTTAAGACCGTTATCCTGAAAACAAAAACCCACTGCTCTGAAAATATACAAACCCTGAAGTATGAGTTTATAGATTACCTGCCTTCTGCCAGCCAGACTCCAGTAACATACTGTTCAATTTAATTGTTATAAACATTTATGTCCTCTAAAAGATTATGAATGATTTGTTATGATTCATACTACACTTACTTATTTGGCAAACATTTGGCATTAATTTGAACTCTAAACCTGAAATGGGCAAACAATAACACAATGTACACGCCAGAATAGGAATTTCAAAGGACACCAGAGCAGTAGCACTGTTGCCAGAAAAGCAAATATTTCAACTTAGTATGTTTCCATAATATCTGACCAAAAAAAAAAAAAATCATCAAATCATGATCATTTTATGATTTAGAACAGAAAACATTATATGTAATTGTAGTCTGTTACAGTTATTGAGGAAAAATAAGTAATTAAATGTTGGTGATTACAAAGGAGTTACTGTACAGACGAATATTCTTTTTTGGGTGTCTGGTGAAGGTCTGCACTCTACTGAGTGCAATATTATAAACACTGTGCAATTCATATCCACAAGCTACAACCACCAACACAACCAAAGAGTTGCATCAACACCTCACTGACTATGTGATCAATTTCATCAAGATTTTATTAGACTGTGTCTGATGTGGGAAGGTGTATCTGACTGATTTGTTGGTTGTGCAAATTAACCGCTGACGAACCAGTGAATGTCACTGAACACCACACTGGAGTCTATTCAGTGATGCTGCTGTATGAAAAGCAGTGTCCCTCCAAGTTAATGATAGACCTGTTAGAATGCAGGCCCGGGAGTATAATAAGTAAAAGGTCATTCTTCCTGGACCCCGAGGCCTGCTGAGCCTCTGCAGTATGGGACACTGGAGTGGGGCAGGTATGTGATGCCCTGACCTCTGCTGCCCGAGGAAATGTTGGCATCTGGCCACAGTGGCTGCGGGCTGATCGGAGAACGTCTGGCCACATCACTATTCTCATCCACCCACTATCCCTCCGTCCGCCCGAGCATCGACGAGCTACCGAGAGCTGTTGTCATAGCAACGGGCAGGCCTGCCGATGCCCTTGGGGATCATTTCTTGACAGAATTCCTCGGCGTCCTCTCTCAGTAAAAGGTCGGCCCCTCTGCTGAATGGCTGTTTATCTTTGCAGACGTGTAAGCTTCAGTGTCCCCCGGCTACCTTCATCGCTCTTCCCTCTGTTCGGTTCTTCCTCACCACTTATTTTGGATGCCAAAACTCATCTCTAAATTAAGTGAAGATTATAAAGCTGTAAAAACAGACAGAGGAAGGTGTATTCCACTGTTTCCAATTAAAGAACTGTTACTAATTCTTGTATAATGAAGATATTAGTGGTACTGCACAATTTTCAGCTGTATTTCAGTTTTCCTATTTGATCTTGTTATGTACATAAAGAGTCAGGGGCTGGGTTGCACCATCAAGTATTTACTTTTAATCCAGATTAATTCACAATTTAACTTTAAATTATAAGATCATACTTAAACCTCTCTTATAACCACATTTTAGTTTTTACTCTAAACCTAGATCAAGTTTATTTCTGTTGCACCAAATCTTAAAACTACAATTTAAAATGTTGTCAAGTATTAACCTTAAACTTACACTTGAGGAGTTTTAACTTTTAAAATGGCTGCTTTTTGGATGGATTGGATTGAGCAAAATAATCAACTTCCTCATAGACAGTTCCTTCTGTCT
>JAJHUR010023091.1:64999-92352 GCA_027495735.1 Lutjanus campechanus | reverse complement strand
TTACTAAATAGTTGGCGATTCATTTAGCTGCTTCAGTTTCAGGATCCTATTATTGTGCACGATGACTCACACTGTCATGACTTTCTAGGACACTTAATTACAGCAGATCCGTTGTTAATGTTATTAATAACACTTGTGCTTTACCTGCTATGACAAGTCTAAATGCTGTGAAAAAGTCCTGTAATCATAGGGACAGTATTAAAAGGAAACTCCAACAGATTATTTTGGGTCATTTGACTGCCAGTCGGGTTAAAGGTGGGCCAAGCATGCTTGGCTACAAGTCTGAGAGATAGTTAAGCTAGCATTTGCGCTATTATTTGTTTTACAGTATTAGTGTTATTAGAAAATTAGCTGACAGACTGATGGCTGAGCCAATTTATACTTAAAGATAATTCTCATGTCTATACAATGAATATTAGCTTAGCTTAGCACAAAAACTGGCCACAAGGAAAAACAGTTAGCTAGATTCTGTTGTCAGGAGACATATTCTGCTTACCAGCACCTCCAAAACTCACTAATTAACACCATAATATCTTGTTTGTATAATCTGTAAAAACACGTTATGGTTTTAAGGGAGCATCTGGATCGCCCCCTGGTGGCTGGCTGCAGTATAGATCAATAGATCATAAACTCTGCATGGGGACATGGGGCAAACTAAAACATAAAAGTACACATCAAATAAAAGATAGTTTCTGTCATTTTTCTTTTTTTCTTTTTTGGTTTGGTTTCAATTACATATTTGATGCTATAGAAAGAGGGCTTAATTTTGGCTACATTTATTTGCAGTGGGAGAGAGTGGAGACATGTTGTACATCTATATTTATGTCAGTGGTACAGACACGAGAGTTCTATCGATACACTCTCATCTAATTCTCAGCAAGAATGTGAATAAGCGAATTTCCCAAAATGTGCAAATATACACCTTTTTCACAGCAGACATTTTGGCTTGAAATAGTGCTCTGCTACACTAAATGGATTGGGATCTTAGTTAATGTAATTTGTAACACCTGTGTTTATCCTACTACTTCATGCAATATGGCTGCCATGAAAAAGGCCTATTCCTTTAAAAAACACTTTGATTTGATGTTTAATTGTGAGAGAGGCAATGTAACGGGCTGAGAATCAAAATTATGATCACCACACCCTGACTGGTGAAATGAGACCTGATTGCAAGAGAACTTGTGGTTAATTGGACCAGATTTTGTTTGGCTATAAAAAGTTTAAAGAAATATGTCTGATAATTTGGCTCCTTGAGAATGGTTAGAATAATTGACTTGCAGTATGCATTCCTTATTAAGATTTATTACAGTGCTGTTGTTGCCTTTGACCCACTACCATCTAACCACTTTTCACGTGTTTTACTTTAACTTCTCTCAGTCTTTCTTTCTAAAGCTCCCGGTTTCTTCATCTTGCCTTACTCTCATTCGCTCGTCCTGTTTCTCCTGGATTCCTCTGTCTCTCACTGTCCTGAGGGTGTTTGTTGAGGTGGAGGGTCTGTCACTCCTGTCCTCTCTGGCAGGTGGACAGCAGCAGGCCAGATGTGGAGCCAGGCGCTGCAGAGCAGATTATAGTGACACAGCTGAGCAGAGCCAGGCAGGGCCAGGCTGAGCTGAGCGGGCTGCAGTCTGGCGCTCTCTCTTCCTCTTTCCCTGCCATGCTCCGCTCCACACCACACCAGAATTAGGCATCAGGGAAAATGGAAATGAAAAAAACTCCTCCAGCCCTCCATCAGCTTAACTGGGCATCAGCAGCTGCTCAGCAGTAAAGGAGGATACATTTTACATGCGTACCACTTTAAATACACCCGAAAATGGCAAGATTATGATTACTAAGAAGTTAGTTGCGAATAAACTGTTACGCACGTTATCGTTTTTATAAAGATCACTTTGATGAACAAAGAGCACATGTGTCACAACCGCTGCATACACACAATCGTCATCGATCCTGCCGATAAATACAACGCTGAATCGTCAAAATGCCGTCAGCGGTCGTTCTCTCTGTTCTGTCTTAGAGCTCTTAGACTGGTAATGCTGGTAATCTGTTCTCCAGGTCCTGCCGATGCTCTTTAATGCTGGATTAGACTTCGTACCGGTTTATAGGATTGAAGCTGCACCTCTGTCCTATAAATCATGTTAAATATGTTGCTGTTACAACACACGAAAAAATCTCATCAAAATTGTATTAAGGCTCAGAAGAGATTGAAAGGCGAGGCAGAACATCGAGGTGAGCTGGCTTTGATGGGATGAATCCACACTGAATGCAGGGCTGAAAAAGGCTCTGTTTGGTGTGAGGCATATTGCACGTATGGACACACATAGATATAGAAACATAGAAACCTCATTGGCTGCTGCTCTATGTTGCCACTATGTGTCTGCATGGCCACCGTATTAGAGAGGTCAAGATCCACTAGATTTCACATTCAACATTGACTGTAACTCACGTAAATCTGAACAGATTATCATGAAATTTAGTTTGTTATAAATGCAAAAAAATTGAACAAAATACTGATTACTTGTTATTCCCACCAGGCGATCGTGTGTGTGTGCATGAGTGAGTGTGTGTATGCGTGTGTGATCAACAGACCTTCATCTTATCCAGAGCTAATCTCACATACTATTGGACTGATCAGCCTAATTTCTTGCACATATTTTTTTGTGCAGAGTTATAACTGTATGCTGAAGGACCTCTGTGACTCAAAACTTTTTTAAAACCTTGAAAAACCTTTGTTACGGCTCCACAGCGGCGACAGCTGTGGCCGCAGGTCTTATGTTTTTAGGTCATCCCATTCTTATGAACATATCTCAAGAAGGCCTTGAGGGAATTTCAAACTTGGTTCAAGCGTCCACTTGGATACGTAGATGAACTGATTAGATTTTGGTGGTCAAAGGCCAAGGTCACAGTGGCCTCACAAAACACACTGACCTTCAGTAAATTCAGTTACTGGGCGTGATCTGATCAGGTCTATGCCAAAACATTAACCTTCTGAATAGCCACAACTCCCACTTGGACATGCAGGTTGTAACCCGTGAATAGGCAACACCAAATATAAATCGTTCAGAATTTCGTCTTTTGTGATGGGATGTGACATAATGATATAATAGGATGCAGACAACACCTACAAGCAAACAATAGTTATTTTATTTTTTATTCTCTGTGCTTTATATGTGTATAACAGCTCAGTACTGGTTCATACGCTGTTGGTAACAGTGCGGCTTCTCACTACGCAGGAGGTGATCAGCCTATCAGAGGGCAGCACAGTGGATCTGAGGAAGCCTGGAGAAGAGCTGGACAACTTATCAGAGCTGGCTGAGGAGAGCATGGAGCCCGAGGAATGCTTCCCAGAATGTGAGAATTAAGAGCTGTAACCCTGAAATTATGAACATACTGTATGATCAAAGCTTTTGAAACATGAATTTGACACATTATAAGTTCTTTAATCTGTGGTGTTTTTTTTTGTTGTTGTTTTTTTTAATATCTTCCCACTCAGTGTGCTCGAGACACTGTCCGTGCTGTGACATCGACACCAGCCGCGGTCTGGGCGAGGCCTGGTGGAGGCTGAGGAAGACCTGCTACCAGATCGTGGAACACAGCTGGTTTGAGACTTTCATCATCTTCATGATCCTGCTCAGCAGTGGAGCTCTGGTACGGCTACAAGCTGCCATTAGACAAAAAAAAAAAAAACATAATTACATACTCTCTTTATTTTTAAATAAATCCAAAGCATCTTTTAAAACATGTAACCCTCAGGATTTCAGTCCCGGTTGATTGGGTGACACCTGTGGTTCCTCCTGGTTACACTGTGGCTTAAATTCCAGATGAAACAGCATTTTGAGAGTATCTATTGTCAGAAGAAAGGAAGGAAGAAAACATGATTGGATTTTCATAGAAAGAAATTAATTTTTTGTTTTTTGTTAAATAGGTGCATAATATGTGATCTAAAAGGGTTAAAAAGGTGTTTTAATAATAACTGTATATAACTGTAATAACAGTGACATTAAATGTTTATGTTGACTATTTTTGACTGCAGTAAAGACATCTAAATGTCATTTCAGCAGGAATGTAAAAGCAATACACTGAACTTTCCAGACATATATTTCATATGTGGTCACACTCCTGTCCCTCGTCTTCTGCAGGCGTTTGAAGACATCTACATTGAGAAGAGAAAAGTGGTAAAGGTGGTGCTGGAGTCTGCCGACAAGGTGTTCTCTTATATCTTTGTGCTGGAGATGTTCCTCAAGTGGATTGCATACGGCTTCAAGAAATATTTCACCAACTACTGGTGCTGGCTCGACTTTCTTATCGTGGATGTAAGTGAACATTTTGCTGTACCTCACGTGATTTGTTGCACTAAGGAAAGGACAATGCGAAGGTGCTGGTAATTAAAAAGTCACATGTTGAGAATGTAGGTTAAACTGTAATCCCTCTCATCATAGTATAGTTTGGTTAAGTGTCATATTATTCACAGGAAAGCACTTGACAGTTCCTTTATTCTTTGCATTAACTGGCCTCTTTCTTGACTGAGATTGTGCTTCTCCCACCAAACATGAGAGCAGGCATATATCACCTTCCTGCCATCAGAATGACCACGCCCCCTTTTGGGTGAAAACAAGGGGTGTAAAAGTGCCAGCGCCAAACTGTTTATGAAATTCTTTACAGCCTCAAAGAGTGACAGACAGTAGAAGATATATGTGGCTTCAGGCCATCTGCAGAGAGGATGAAAATGGTAAACTGTGGCACCCAGCCAGTCAATATGTGTGATATATCTGTGACAAGCACTTTATCACAGGTAATGATGTTACTGAGTAAATGACAGGTGTGCCGAATGTTCCTTTAGATTGAACTGAATTAGAAAAGAGTCTTAGTGAAGGTGTAACATAAGTTTTTATTGAGAAAATAAATCCCTCAACCATGAAACACCTGCTTTTAGAACAGAGTCTGTCCACTCGAAAGACTGCTGGGGAACAGAGTTTTTTTTTATTGTTAATAATTCAGATAAATTGAGCTGAGCATAAAGCATTAAGGAATGTTTTTTCTACTTCTCTCTGCTTGTGGTAAAAGGTTGCGTATGAAGCACAAACAACTATCAAAATAGAGACAATAGTTCCACTTTGCCACAGATGGAATTATTTTACAATGTCACATTGGACTGACTACCAAACAGCAAAATAAAGTGTCTTAACAACGTAAAAAATAACAGATTTAGTAACACAGTTGTGTGCGTCAGGCTTGGCCACTATTTCTTTCATTCTTTTTCTTCATAACGACACTGACCATTGACCAGCAATGACATATTGTTTGCCTCACTGGCCATAGGATTTGGGTTCCTAACAGCTAAAAAATACTACAGTATTCTTATTTTATGCTATTAAAGTAGAAATCTGTAATACATTTACTGTAATAAAGCATAAAATAAGCATGGTACATCATCAGAGATGAAGGAAACATCCTTCTTTGAAACTTCCATTCCAGTCTGTAACTTGTGTTATTGTTTTGCCCGTTTCACATTAATTAGAGTTCAAATTAACGCTGAATGTTCACCAGATGAATTAGTGTCTGTTTATGAGTTGTAAGAAATCATTAATAATCTTTTGGAAGGAGTAGATGTTTGTAACGGTTAAAATGAAGCAATATGCAGGGAGTGAGCAGTGAGACAGGCAGTCGCTGATCTCAAACTTCAGCGTGTGTGTTTTTGGAGCAGCGATCTTTTGTTTTCAGAACATCGGGCTTAGCGTTACATCAGCAAATTTGTGAGTTTAAAACCGCTGATCAGCTTACAGTGTAGGACTTGTCCTCACTTGTTATCGTCAAATTACAATGATGCACGCGTCTTGCGCTCCTGCAGTGTTCCTGCAGCCTGTCTGAGCCTCCTCGGGTCTGGGGAGGAGGGGGCGTGGGAAAACAGCTTGCCTCAACCATAGGCGGCAGTAATTATTTTTGGACACACACTTATTACATATTGCTCCTATAAACTGGCAGAGACCTTAGAATTTAGGGATTACTTTCACCCAAAAAGGGGCGGGAGCATGACTCAAGGGCAAAGTACCCAGATGTGCTGCTCTCATGTCTCAGTTTACTCTTGTTTAAAACAAACTTTACACAACTGCTTTAGGATCCCGATCAATTTACTAGAAACATACAGAATTCTAAATCACACACTAAACAGTTATTACTTTGCACAATTTTACATTTGCTTTTATGCACCAGGATTTTGCCACACAAAAAAAAAGAAGTGATCCAGTGACTGGAGTCATTTTACACTTTATTGGGTAAAATGGATGTGGCTCTGTAGTGTGTAGTCATCCAAAGTGGCCGATGGCATGCAGCCCGAGGCCTGACTTGACCCCCTCTGATTTCACCTGCTGTTACACAGATTGCCACAGACCGCTCTATTGTTAGGGTAAGTTGTAGTTAGCAGGTCCCAGGTGAGTATGGGCTCTGAGATTGGAAACTTCTGCATCTGCATCACAAATGCTTCTGTGTTTTCTTCACTCGTAAGTGCTTTCTGTTGCGATATCAAAAGCCACCGTCTTGTTCTCAAACAAATGCACGTCTTATGAAACGTGCTGAAATATTTTTGTTGCGCTATAAAACAACCCAACAGCCATTCTTTGAATCTCTGACTTCAGGACCTTGGCTTTTATATCAAAAACAAATGCAGTGCCATGTACTCTAAGGCTTATCTACAGAAGATCTAGATTTCTTTATACAGCATATTAAATGTTGCTTTACAGACATTTTTTAGTCTTAATGTTATAATAGAAATGCGCTGGGCGAGTTTATGTCTGAACCGTTGTGTCTAATTCATGTACCGAGGGTTATTCGTTACGTCTGTTCAGAAGAAAAGTTAAATTCTGTTTCATTTCTCTTTGTGAAAAGTACCACCTTACTTTCTTTTACTGTATTTTTGTATTTTTCTGACTGTACTTTCTTGGAGCCAGAAAGATTTCTCTTGTCCCGAGAATAAATCTTCTTTAGATATATTGGACAAACACATGTGTAAATAGACTTTTATAAAGAAATACAGATCATTGGGACTTTATTGGTCCTAAATTGTTTTTAATGAACTTATTGGATCAATTGGTTGCAAATTGGGAAACAAATTTGGCAAAGACAGATATAAATTCTTTATAAAACTCACTCTATTTGATATATATACATATTTTATATGCATATATAGCTGAGTATGCATGCATGGACACTATTTGTCTATATGTGCATACTTGTCTGTGTTTTGTCATCATCAGTCATGACATGAATTTTCTTTCATTTTTTTTTCCACGCCATTCCCATTCATAGCTTTCATCCAAGGGTCATTCAACAGCGGAATACCATTCTGTTTTGTTCTGGATGTAGAATAGAGTGGAAGTCTAAATTTGCTAAAAGATGATACAACAACCAAATTAAATCTAAACTTCAAAAAGTGTTCCTAACTGTGGAATGTCCCAGAATACACAAAAACTCTAAAATATGGCTCTTCAAATGTTTTCTATTTTTGATATTTTATTGTTTTTTTTCTTTAAAAGTTATAGAATTGTTCAGAAAATATATGCAGTTCCTTGAATAATGTGTTGATAAGACAGCGTGATATTGCTTTATTCAGTGCTTTCCACAATGTTTTTCTTCTTTTTATGATTTATTTTATAATTCTGACAGTATACACGTCTTTCTGTACTCCATGTAGGTCTCCTTGATCAGCCTGGTAGCAAACTCACTGGGATATTCTGACTTTGCTGCAATCAAGTCCCTGAGGACCCTGCGGGCTTTGAGACCTCTCAGAGCTCTGTCCAGATTTGAGGGCATGCGGGTAAGAAAAAATAGTAACCTGAACCACACTGATGTCAGATATCCTTTTTACAACTCTGCAGCGGGTTTGAGTGAAATGTCTCAACCAGCTTTCCATGACAAGATAGGGTGTTAATCAGGCCCTCTAGGAAGAAATGTGCCAATAATTTTAAAGTTGAACATATCAATCTGAAGCACTTTGAGAGCAAAATGAACAGGCTAGATCTAATGTGCTACAATGCTAAAAATCGATATGAATGGTTACACAGCAAAAAAATCACACCCACAAAGCATGAAATGAAGAAAAGTGGTTACCTGTGTTGAGTCGGTTTATTTTTTAGAAAAATACACTGGAAGAGGAGTCACATTGTCATTTCCCTGTTTAATTGTGCAGTCAGAAAAATAGCTTATAACCAAAAATAGATCAATTTTGACCAAAAACATTGTTGGGGAATGAGCCAAAATGTAGAACTTGACGAGTGATCTAACCTTGACTTAGCTGGTTGTTAGATTAACGTTAATTATCAATGAACATTTCTCCAGTAACTATCTGTTTGCTGTTGTGCATTGATATTGTGTTTGAGCTACTGGATAGCTGCAGTTGATCCTGAGGATGAGTGGGTGAGCTGTAATGACTTTGGTGGTCCCCTGACTTTTCCTCTAGTGCCACCGTCAGGTCAAAGTCTCAGTTTGCCAAATGCTTTGGTTTATGGCCCAATACAATGACATCCCCATCAGCCTCAGGTGTACTTTGTGTTAAGTGCTAATTAGCAAATGTTAGTATGCTAACAAGCTTAACTAAGATGGTGAATATGGTAAATATCACACCTGCTACACATCAGCATGTTACATAGTAGCACTTGCCACTGTACGCATGTTAGCATGCTGAAGTTAGCATTTAGCTTAAAGTATCGCTGTGCCTAAGCGCAGCATCACAGAGCTACTAGCACAGCTGTAGACCTGTTTAGTTATAACTTTGAACCTTATGAATATGGCTCAATTGCAAATCACACAGGCATGTGATTTCTTGAAGTACTGTCACTGTAATTGAGTACCGTACAGTAAGTGGTTTCCACTGTACCTCAGAAGTGAGCAGCTTGTGATATATTATCTGTCTATACGTTGGCAATTTCACTATTTAACTTAAAGCACCAAATGATCACTCAGAGTAGCTTAGAATCAAAATATAATGTATTATAGCAGTGATTATAATGTAATATCTGTATCATAACTATGAGAATTATAACGCACTATGATCTTTGCAAAAGTGAGTCAGTGATTGATCAGTAATTATGAGATATTATTATTATTATTATTATATAGTTAAAATTGTATACTTAAATTATTAGTCAAGTATCAGATGATGAGCTAAATAAGAACCATCTTTATAATCAGACTGGATTACCGTGAATTGCTGAAAAAAAAAATCAAAGATGTGGGCAGTGGTTTAAAGATCTGACACCAGTCTAATATAAAACCTCAGGGCTGTGAGACTGACCTGTATCTGATCTGTTGCTCATCAGGTGGTCGTGAACGCTCTTATAGGAGCCATCCCCTCCATCATGAATGTGCTGCTCGTGTGTCTTATCTTCTGGCTCATCTTCAGCATCATGGGGGTCAACCTGTTCGCTGGCAAGTTCGGGAAATGTGTGAACAGGACAGGCTTCATCCACAGCATCTCTTTGGTCAACAACAAGTCGGAGTGCCTCGCTATGAACGACACGCAGTTCTACTGGACAAAAGTGAAGGTCAACTTCGACAACGTGGGACTCGGCTACCTTTCCCTTTTGCAAGTGGTGCGTTTTTTTCAGCTGGGTTGTTTAATGAACAGACTTTCATTTAGGAATCATGTTGTTCTTGTGTCATGACAAATTGATGTGATTTTAATATTAGTTTTGTACAAAGATGTATTAGAGACATTGTTTAAAAAAACAGTAACAGGAGGCTAATATTTTGAGTGGAAAAAAATTCAGCAATTAAATTTGTCAGTTTCCAAGAAAAAAAAAGGATATACTCTGAGAATATTGTGCTAAATTTATGAGAAAAAAATCACAAATTTTAAAAGAAAAAGTTGAATATTCTTTGAGATTAAAAAGAAGAAGAAAAGAATGAAGAAAAAAAGAAAAAGAAAAATTTCAGTTGAGATTTGCAAGAAAACATGTTGTACACAAAACAACATACAGATTTGGATGAGGTGTCTGTGTATCAGGAACTGCAACGCAACAGACAGATGCAAGAATAGAAAGGAAGTTACATCTACAGGCAATCTTAAATTGGACAGCAGGATACAGTATACGAGATCCTCGCATTAATCAGTCCTCCTTTACTTATTGCTAAATCTGGTTGATGAGGATTAGATTTCTGTTTTTTCTCAAAAATTTATGACTTAATAATTGTAATAATTAATAATTTTTTCTAGTTAATTTGTGACTTTTTCATTGTAAATGTATCGCTCTAGTCTCAGAGAATATCTGAGGTTTTTTCTCATAAATTTACTGCTTTTATCTCGGACAATTTCAGAGTTTTTTCTCATGAAGTCATAACTTTGTGAGAAAAAACTCTGAAATTGTTTTCCTGTAAATTTACTGCTTTAATCTCAGAGGATATCTATGTTTTTTTTTTCTCGCAAATTTATGACTTTATAATCTCTCTCTTTTTCTCCTGTAAATTTGTGAGTTTTTTCTCACATTTACCGCTTTGATCTCAAAGAATATCATTTTTTTTCTTGCAAATTTATGACGGCTCAGTTTTTTCTTTTCTTATTTCTTTCTTTTTTTTTAACATACAGTGGCCTTAATACATCCTCATACATATGTAATATTGTTGTTCTATTGATAAAGTCAATGATTCAAAATACAATGCAGGGCTCAGACAGTAATGTTGTGGAATATGATATTGTATTACAGGCTACTTTTAAGGGATGGATGGAAATCATGCATGCAGCTGTTGATTCAAGAGGAGTAAGTTTGTTTATCTACTTCCAGATCCTACATCATAAACATGTTACAGTAACCAGCTGACAGACAAAACTGTTTGATTTCAGGTGGAGGAACAACCCATCAGAGAAATCAACCTCTACATGTACCTGTACTTTGTCGTCTTCATCATATTCGGCTCCTTCTTCACACTCAACCTCTTCATCGGTGTCATTATTGACAATTTCAATCAGCAAAAAAGAAAGATGAGTATTGACAGTACTGATGTCAGGCCTGGATCTGTTGGTGTTTGCAAGTAATTCTGTATCTGTACAAGATGGATGCAATTTAGTGGCCAGTCACAAAAATTACACATTTCAAATATGTTACATATTTCTTTCTTAAGGAAAAATTCAACATGAAGATTTCTTTTGAAATTACTAACAGAGTCGCAGGAAAGAGTCTGTTTTTTTCACCTTCTGCTGATCTTTGAACAGCTCCTTTAACAATAAAAATAATGTTGAGTGTTTTTGTCTATACTTAGGTGGACAGGATATCTTCATGACTGAAGAACAGAAGAAGTACTACAACGCTATGAAGAAGTTAGGATCTAAAAAGCCTCAGAAACCAATACCAAGACCTGCGGTAAAATAAAACATTTTGGGCAAACATTTTTCCAACACTGTAAACCCCAATCCATCCATGACACAAAAAATTACTGCAGGATCCACACAAATGTTCAGAACTGTTAGAATGACGTGAAAACTTTATGTTCAGTTAACACAAATGCTCATCCTCAAGTTAATTTTACTGAAATGTATAAAGACCATATAGTCTAATTACTAAGAGCACATACATTGTGCTCTTAGCACATATTTCTATCGTTGAATTAACTAAAAAGATGATTGTAAATATATGTACTCACTGTTTTTGTGTTCATTTTGCGTTTCTCTATTCTAGAACATTCTCCAAGCCTTCTTCTTCGATCTCGTGTCAAAGCAAGCCTTTGACATCATGATCATGATGCTCATCATCGTCAACATGGTGACCATGATGGTGGAAACAGACGAGCAGTCAGAGCGCAGCGAGTCCATCCTCAACAAGATCAACCTGGTCTTCATCGTGATCTTCACCACTGAATGCCTCATCAAGATCATTGCCCTCCGTTGTTATTTCTTCACAGTAGCGTGGAACATCTTTGATTTTGTGGTGATAGTTCTGTCTATTGTGGGTAAGTAGAGACACAAAAAGAGATATCTCATTGACCATTACCTCTGCCAAAGGGATTATATATTTACGTTGTTAAATATGTTTTCAGCATTGGTTTAGCTGTTGTTTCTTAGCACAATAGAAAAAAGAAAAAAATGTTAATGACTGAAAGCAGCCTCTCTAATAATTAAAGTACATCGTTGAAGAAAACTTTAGATCAACACAATAAAGAAATTGTTTGGAAAGCTCGACATAGTTTAAAAGATGATTTAATGATTAGAGGGGCTGCTTTCAGGCATTTTGAATGTTTCCTTGCATACACTAATGACACTGCTCCAGTTATTGTTCATATTGAAGCAGCAAACCTACAAGCTGTAGTTAGAAACTTGACAGGACAGCGGAAACTTTCTAGAAGAAATAATTTTAGATAGCTCTGATAGAAGTCAGGATTTAAATGGCTACTTTACTCCAGGTAATTTGGCTGTATGAACTTTGACTCTGTGTGTTTGTAACATTTTATATGTAGAACACAGGATATTATTTAAAATTTCATCCTGACTGACCCTGTCAGATTTAAACAATCAATGAAGTTAGAGCTGCTGTGTCTCGTGCGTAAATGCGCACAGCATTTCTCTTAATTGGCAGACACTTCATCCTATTTCACCCACCTGCAATCCGCTGTTAATCAGAATCATTTTTATGACCTGTGGATGAACTGGCCCTAATAATGCACCCTTTGAATAGCAGGAAAATACCGCACTGTTGTTTTTATGTTAGAAGTTGGCAGTTTATGTTTTGCATGGCTATAATAAACAGAGTAGAAGAAATAGAGGTTGTAAACCAGAAACAAGATCAAACCTACTCTTGCCTTGTCTCTCTCTGTCTTTTCAGGGATTGTTCTTGCAGACATCATTGAGAAGTACTTTGTGTCTCCAACCCTGTTTCGAGTCATCAGACTGGCGAGGATAGGACGTGTACTTCGACTTATACGTGCAGCCAAAGGAATAAGGACTCTACTGTTTGCCTTAATGATGTCCATGCCAGCACTGTTCAACATTGGTCTCCTTCTTTTCCTCGTCATGTTCATCTATGCTATCTTCGGTATGGCAAACTTTGCCTATGTGAAAAAACAAGACGGGATTGACGACATGTTTAACTTTGAGACCTTTGGGAATAGTATGATCTGTCTTTTTCAGATCAGCACCTCGGCAGGTTGGGACAACCTCCTAAGTCCTATCATGGCCAGCTCCCCAGAAGAGTGCGACGTTAACTTTGTCAACACTGGCACAAACACTCGAGGAAACTGTGGCAGCCCGTCAGTGGGCATCGCTTTCTTTGTCAGTTACATAATCATCTCTTTCCTCATCGTGGTAAATATGTATATAGCTATCATCCTGGAGAACTTCAGCGTTGCCACAGAGGAGAGCACAGAGCCGCTGAGTGAGGACGACTTTGAGATGTTTTACGAGGTTTGGGAGAAGTTTGATTCTGAGGCCACACAGTTCATTGAGTTCTCCATGCTGTCGATTTTTGCTGACACTTTGTCAGAGCCGCTGCGCATAGCCAAGCCCAACAGGACCAAGCTGATCGCCATGGACCTTCCCATGGTCAGTGGGGATAGGATCCACTGCCTGGACATCCTGTTTGCCTTCACTAAGCGCGTCCTGGGAGAGTCGGGTGAGATGGACGCCCTCAAGCAGCAGATGGAGGAGAAATTCATGATGACCAACCCCTCCAAGGTTTCACACGAGCCCATCACCTCCACACTGCGCCGCAAATTGGAGGAGGTGTCCGCGATCATCATCCAGAGGTGTTACAGAAGGCATCTGGTGCGCCGGCAGATGAAGCAGGCATCCTACCTCTACAGACAGATCAACTACGAGACTGTGGTGGATGTGGAGAACGCTCCAGAAAGGGAGGGCCTCATAGCCTCCATGATACAGCACTATGGGCCTGTGGGGGTGGAGGTCGTACAGACAAAAGAGGGCAATCCATTGTCCTCGCCACCATCTTATGACAGTGTTACTAGAGCAGCCAGTGACCTCTCTGTGGTCGACAGATCAATATCCAGAGACTCTGAACTCGGGGACCCTGATGAAAACTACGAGGAGACTTTTCTCTGAGACTCAATCGTGTGGAGAATGTTTGTGCGGTTTTTGTCTGTTTTGTTTACAGCAGAGAATATAGCTCAAAATAACTCATGGTCAAAGAGATGAACTTTTTTTTATATAAATATATTATCAAATGCTGAGGAAATATGCAATATTTTTATGTAAGTCACAGCCTCTGTTTAACAACCCAGAAGTCAATTTTGTTACACAGTCCATGAGAGGAGGAGGACTCTGAAGTTAAACTTGTCCTCTCACCATCTGAAGAAATGAATATTTGGCAGATAGTTAGAAGATGTTTTTATTGATACCTTTATTACACATGAATAACACATGGGCTTACCTTTATTCACTCAAAACACAAGATCTGCAATTTTTTAACATCTCAGTAAACACTGAATATCAAATCCACCACGGGGCTCCTTTAAGAACGTTACATTCTTACATGTTATTTTCATTAAGTAAAACTTGCAGCGAATTATCTGTTAGGAATGTTTTTTAAACATAAAACACCTCCAGTTTTTCAACGGCCTGCTGACAAAAGTCGTCTTCTTGGACCTGTGGCGTTTGTCCATGTTCAGCGATTTTGCCAGTCCTACAAATGTTGATTGTTGTCAGCTCACTAGCTAACTAGCTGGCTAGCTCCTTAGCTACATTCACCGAAATTTACTACAGTTCACATTTGTTTTGTCTCTTTTTGTTGCAAAAACTCCTGAGTACTTGTACAGTGAAATTTGTGTCTGGACTGAGGCCACCTCAAGATCACCTCGAGGCTGAGGATGTGACACTAAAAGGGACAAATAAAATTCAGTTCATCTAATTGACCAAGACAGCTGTAGGGGACACATACATGCATGATAGGCTGCAAAAGAAAATAAAGAAAGAAAGTAAGAGGCCTGTGAATGAGTTAATTTCATTGGCAAAAGTAACCAATGACGCTAAAAAGACTAAGCTAAGAACTTGCATAATTTCTTACAGAAAACAGCATTTGAGAATTCCTAACATTAACACATACAAAGATGGACAACATGAGAGCTCTCCAGAAGTGAAGCCAAAACATGTCATTGGCCCCCTAGTGGTAGGCTGTAGCACAGGTCATAAACCCCAACCTCTCCATGTTAGCTGAGAGGACATGGGGCAACCTAAAACATCAAAAGAACAAAAGGTTAAAAAAAAAATCATTTTTCTGAAAATATGTGATTTTACTTCGTTATTTGATGCAAAAAAAAAAACAAAAAAACTGGGTTTCACATCATGATTGATAGTGAGTTCTGCTCATGATTGAGTGGGCCAGGTGTACGGGCGAGAGCTCGATACCACGACTCCAACCGTGATCACAAGTGGCTCCAAATGACGTCACCGGCATGAGATGGCAGCGCTCGTATTCAGCATAATTTAGCTTCTTTTTTATGTAGTAGTATCAAGTGGACAAACGCCATCCAACTTCATTTACAGTCACTGTTTCTTTAGAACAGATTAAAGCTGTCGTAATTTATTAATCTGTGTTTGTGACAAAAAATATTCATGAAAAAACACATAGGAGTGAGAAAATGTTCTGCAAATCTTTCACATTTTCTATAAATACAATTTCTTTTGTACATACATCCAGATGTACAAACTCTACTCTACAAGTGCTCAGAGGTTTGAAACACTTTGACAGCTCTGTGACTGTTTTACCAACATATTGTAGCCATGCAGCTCATAAAGCAACAGACTGGCAAACTAAAAACACTCTGACAACACACTTGCGAGTGTAGCTGCTATGAAGCCATTTAACGTGTGATACTGAAACGATTTTAACCAAAGCTGACATGCTCATAAAATGCTACAATTTAAATTAGAATATTTTTTAAATTAAAGAAAAATATATATATATTATTTTAAGCCAAAAGTATGAATTAATGTAATAATTTCTAATGTTTGGGATATTTTTAAATTTATGAGTTGTGTGTTGTTTAAAATTATTATTTGATCTGCACTTTGATTGAATGAGGTTGTTTTATACAGTGTGTCATGAGAGAGATATAACATCTGTTTAATATAGCATCATGTGTATTCAGGTCGTGAATACAAACACAAGAAAAGCACAATTTCTTGCTATCTTATAATCCTGTTATTATTCAGTCTGTACCACTACTAATATGAAGAAATACACTGTAATGGCTATTCTGTGAAAAACTAACGTTTCTAATTATTTTTGTCAAACACAAGTTTAACTTGTATTGATTGCAAAGAAGGGCTGTGTGTACTGATAATCCCTGATTATGTGCCTGATTTTGATTGTCGTCCGCACACTTCTCTGACTCTCTTCAGACCATTTAATTAGATCTGGTGGTTGTGGATTGGAAAAGCATGAATGGACTGAGAGCTCATTTTGTAATTAACTGTGTAAAGAGGCTGTGTAATGTATGTAAAGCTAATTTTTACCTATTTTTTTGTAATCTATTTATATTGAAAGAGCATTTCAGTGACTCTCATGACGGCCATAACAACATATGATCAAATTATATAAAATATACCGTGTTCATTTTTATATAAAAGACTTTCCTTGAGAACCTGACTGTCTGTATTGCATTTAGGTTGATCATTTCATGGATTGTTTTATTTAATGGTAATAAAACTCTTTTCCAGATTTGTGGGTTTTCCAGCTCTCAGTACAGTTCAAACAGATGGATGACAATTTTGTTTTTGTTTTGTTTTTTTCCCCTTTAATTATTTTAACATTTGTAGATATGATTTGGAACACGCTGAAAAACAAAAGTAAAATTCCAAACTGAGCAGTGTCTCTCCATTTTCACATGAGGAACCAGTTAGCTGATTTGACCTCATTACAAGGCAGGGTGCTGCTAAATCTCTCTCTCTCTCTCTCTCTCTCTCTCTCTCTCTCTCTCTCTCTCACTCTGAGTCCATGTGTATAAAAAAAAAAAACAGGACAGATGTGCAAACCTCTGCATCTCCATGGCTGTCTGTCCCTGTGAGTGTATTGCCCTTTAAAGCTTGAATTTGTTTATAATGCCTCCACAAATGCAGCACAATCACATAAAACCCCTCAACAGTGTAGCCGAAATGGTCCGTGCTGATTAATGATTTCATTCATTCATTGAAGCAGCAATAACAAAAAAAAAAAAGACAGTAATGCTGCTGCATTATTTTTAAAAAATCCACCGTAGTCGTGGAAAAATCCAATAATTAATCATGCATGGCCATAAAAAATAAGGGGAAAAAAAGAAACTGGGATCTTTCTCTTTTGGCATTTGTTAGTGTTTTCCATCTCTATCTCACACTTTTCCTTCTTCAAGACATTGTATCACAAAAATGTTTTGTTGTGTTTGGATTTCAGTGACAAATTCAAGTTAATAGTTGAGCACTGCCACATTTTCAGTTTGGAAAAAAATCATCAAGGGTGCCAATTTGGATTTAGCCCCAAAGAGATTTCCTCTCTCTGGTTGTCGGGGTGGTCAAATCCAACTCTGACCAGCTGGGATAGAGGGATAATCTGTGTGTAAAAAAAAAATCACTTGTTTTAATTACACACTCACAGACACACAAATGCACACACTCGCTCTCTTTCTCTCTCTTGCACACATACACACACACACACACACACATACATACAGTACACATGTGCACATACATGCATGAACACAACTAACACACACACTATGCTCCTGTCATCCGTCCTCATAATAGACAGATGCTTCCTTTGAATTTAATTTTTGTTCGTGCGTGAGGCGCCAGAAAAATGTGACTTGACTGAATGTGACTTGGTAATTGATCTGATTTTTAAGCATTTGGACATGTGGCAGAGATTAAAAGCTTCATCAGAGAGAGCAAACATTTTTAAAAAGATTAAAAAGGCACTATGTCTAATTACAAAATGCACCGCAGCGCACACAGTAAAATGCAGCAATGTCAATGTAATGCATTACCAAACGTCTACATATCATGTGGACGTGCTACACTCTAATGCAAAAGACATTTGATGAATTACTTGTTCTACGTGTGCCATTTATTCAAATGACATTTAGTTAAACGAAGGTCATGAGTCACGTCGAGTCTCGTCATCATCAGTCACAGGGGTCAGGAGGGAATGTGATTCATTTTTCAACATGATCGTCTGCATGGCTTTAAATCTGTCCGCTACTGGAGTGCAGTCAAATACATAATATAACGGCTTAATTAAATTTGCATTAATTACTAGATTTTTGCCAGGAAAAAAAGACTAAGAGACATAAAAAGTTAGGCATGATTAAAAAAAAAAAAGTAAATCAAAATGAGTCAAGATATTACCTAATAATTTTGACACAGTGACTAAAACTGTTGAATTATTTTGTCATAATTTTGATCCAAACCTGCAACAACTGATTCTTTTTCCTTTTAATTTAAAGCATGTATAATATGTAACATTATCCACATTATGTCTAAAAACACTAGGCATATGTTATGTATTTTATTGAGCTGTGTACTTATACTATCCCAAATGTTTCTGACAGTGTTCAAACACTAAAAATGTAATTTGTTCAAGAAAACAGTATCTTTCTTGCTAACTGTTGCTAGCTAGTTGCTATAATTTACAGAAAAACACAGGATACATCGAATGCGTCAGATAGTGAGGAAGGAAGTCAGTGCACGTGACTAAACATAATGTGAATAAAACTTCAATATTACCTCGTCCATGAACACGATTTCTGCATAAGTCATGTCAAATAGATTTTCATCAGCTCTGGTGGATGTTTGATAAAACAACAACTCCCATGATCCCACCACATTTCATGGCATCATCAACATACATCTTTTGGCATTGTTTTAAGGTGAGAGACTTTTAGCAGCAGAATTTTGCATTCAAACCTGTAGCAACTGGTTTGATCACCTTTTAAAGGGGCTATATAAACCTGTCTGTGACATTACCCCCTTATTCCTTACTATTTCTTTTTGCCCAGTACCTACATATGTATTGGTGGGTACTGTTGGTGGTAAAGTGTTATTAAAAAACACGATTACACCCTAACTCTGGAGTAATTACGCAGTATGTAGTGCGCTGTAATCTACAGCGTTACCAAGAAAAAGAATAAAGAAAACCATGACAGAGGTGGGTTTGCCCTTTTGAAGGTGTGCAAAGCAAACAACACCTCGTCAACATGAGCCATTCTATGAAAACAGGCATATTTCCGAGATTGCATTCTGGAAACTTGCAAAAGCCCGTATTCCACCCATGTTTTGTTGGACGGCCCACCCCAAACCACGACTGTCTATATTTGTCTGTATTTACGCCCCTGAAAAAAAACTGCAGACATGACCTTGTTATCCACAGAGGTAGCTGCAGCTCACTACCACTCCACTGTGCTGAAATTTCACAGGGGAATTTACTTGTTATGTGTTTCGTATTAAAAGTACAAACTGGCAACCTAGTGATTAAGACACAACTGTCTATGTGTTGTTTACAAGCTACTTTTACTGAAATTTAAGTTCACTTTTGTTTAATTCAAGTTATGCTTAGCCTTCGTATTAGCTATGTTTGTTAGCGCTGTGCTGTTACTCAGCTGATGTTGGTGTTGAAGTAAAAATCGAGGTCAGCCTCATGCACTAAAAGGGCTGAGAATCCCCCCCAAAAAAAGAAGAGTAGAGGAAATAGCCTTTTTAGGTACGAGAGGGCCCTTCTGTCAGGCTCCATGCACTGCAGGGATTTACTTGGTGTCATGGTAGCTAACGCTGCCCAGATGGTCTGATGAGGCACTATCTAATTACTTTTCCCATGGTTCCTCTATTTCTGATGAATACTTAGTGAACCCTCCCTGTTAGAAAGCTTTCACTGCCCCCACCAGGAGATTCATGCACCTACAGATCAATCTGAAGAATTACTACAGTTCGTTTGTTGGCACCTGAAATAGTCACAGGTGATAATCTGACTGGTGTTGTGGACAGAGATAAGTGGCTTTAAATGACAACAGAAAAGCATGAAATATTCATATGTCGAACTGGAGACCATGTGGTAGCTTAAACATTTCAAAAAAGGTTTGAACATTATGAGTAACATTTACTTTCAAAACAGATATGTTGATCCATTTAATGCATAGTTACAAAAAAATAATTAAACTGAAGAGGCAGAGAAACTGAACTGTGCTGAGAAAGATGTGTCACAGGAAAATTAGGTATAATTGTTGATTTACTATGTTGATATGATTTCTTTTGATATATCCCCTGTAGTTTCAGTTTGATCAACAGAATTACAAATAACAAGTCAAATTTAGGCTCTATTACATGATCTGTGAAGCTCACATTTAGTTCAGTGACTGTCAGAGAGGCTTCACAGGGAACAGTTTTGTTCCTCACAATCGTCTTTTCTTTGTCTTATGAGAAATAAATAAGATTCTTATTTTGAGCTTACTGACTCATCTGTTTCTCCTAAACCCCCAAAAGAAAAAAAGAAAGAAAAGAAAAGCAGGGGATATTTTGCTGAGCTCATACATGCCTCAGAGGTTTCCCTGAGATCTCAGAGACTTAAATTTGACCACTGAGATTAACTTAAGATCTCATTTAAGACAAGTGAGTTTTCTTTTAGATCTCACTGTTATCTCAAGAGCTGAATATTTAAGACACATTTAAGATCAATGCAGTAAGACAAAAAAAGAACACTCTAAGACCTTCAGTTAGTGTTAGAATTAGTGAGACAAAGGCTATTCCACAGGAGCCAAACTTAAGAAGTATGAGAAAATGATCAAAGTCTCATATTGGTCTTAATTTGAGTTGATTCATGTCAAGGAGACACAGGCTAGACATAGATGAGATCTTATTTTTTAACTTTTCCTCTCATCTGGTTTGAAAAGACTTTGATTTTACATTGTGCACTGTATGCACATTAGTCTACATTACAATAGGCCTACATTTTGCCTGTGAAAGCATGAAAGCATGGATGGATTATTGAACAGGTCTGCAGGGGACAAGCCCACGGTGTCACACGGCCCCTAACTAACTGTAAACATTAATTGTGAAAAGTCAGAAAAGAAAAGAAAAGAAAAGAAAAGAAAAGAAAAAGACACAAAATGACTATAAGGAGACATAAAAGTACCACAAAGAAGCATAAAATAACAATCGACACAAAACTACTCCAAAGAGACACAAAATTACTACGGGATGATACAAACGTAGCACAAACGGACACAAAATGGCAGGAGCTGCAAAACTACCACAACGAAACACAAAACAGAGACACAAAACTACCAGAAAGATTGGTCGCTTCAGTGAGCAGTTTGTAGCAGACGCTGGGAGGCGACAAAGCTCCAGGATGTCGACCGAAATAAACAACACGAAGAAGAAGATTTCAGGAAGTGTTGTTCAGCACAGCTGCGAGGTGCTGGTTTGATTAGAAGCTGACTTTCACAACTAAGTCACTGCAAGAGGAAGAACAGTTTATTTAGGAAACTTTATTCTGTTTCAGTTCAACTGTCAGAGCTCTTCGGGGGATTAAAATGGGTAAAGTTTTGTATTTTGCTGCCGTTTTGTCGGTTTGTTTTGATGTTGTTAGCTTGCCTGCTAACAGCAACTTCTTAGTTTTGACTTATTAAATAGCTAACAAACATTATCATTCCTGCCCGAAGGTGTATTGGATAGCTTGATATAACGCTAGGGGAGAAGCCATTGCAGTTTATAATACATTTATTTAACTTAGTTTTGGACATATAACGAACACAATTAAGTTTCCCCACTTGTTTGAGAAACTGATTGTAGTTTAGTACTGGTAAAACCTCAGTCTAGACCAGCATATCAGAAGTAATGATAATATTTAAGTGCGCTACCAATAAAACAATCTGGGATCACAGTTGACATACTCAATGAAAAATAAAATTGATTAACCCACACAATACTTTTTGGGTACTTTTGGCTGTATTTTGTTGATCTTCATTTTAGCTTAAATTTTAGCTTAAAGAGACACCAAGCTCAGAGTGCAGCGTTTAAAGTATTAAACAAATCAACTAGCTAAGAAAACTGTTACATACTATAGTCTTACAAATAAATATATATTTAATATTTATCACACAGATAAAAAACACAAATGAAAACTTATACAAACATACCCACGTTCAAAAATACGACGAAAGTCAAGTCACAAAACCACCACAAAGAGTCAAACTAAACTGTGATAAATGCAGCAGTGTTTCAGATTATATCAGCCTATCAGTAAAACACATATAGATATATATAAGACATAAGACAAAGAATAGCACAACTGGATATCACAGTAGGACTTCAGCGAACATCACGGGGCAAATTAAGATGTCCAATAATTGAGCCTCAGGTTCTGTCAAATGTTTTTTGAAAACCATGTTTGTTGCTGCAAAGCCTGTCAAGATGTATAACTCACACTAGTTCCCTAAACCTACTGGTACAGTTTCATTCCTTGAAGTCCACCTTGTAATAAATTGTACTCAAACTGACCGAATCTGTCTTTTAGAGACTGCCCTTGCTGACTTCAGTTTCAAAGGAAGAAATGCTCAGACATGGCGTTTACTGTTTATTTCACTCCTGATATGTCTTGTCACACATGAAAACACCACATGGACATATTGACAAGGTAAAATTTCACCAGAGGGGGGTCTTTAACAATTATCCTCAGTGCTACTGACATATCAAACATAATGGCCTGCTGTACAGTATGTGGCAGTGCAAGAGAAGCTTCAGAACAATCAAGCAAGGCTGCATCAGGTTCAGTCTGTAAATCAGAAAAATTACCAAACCAAGTAAAGATCCATAGTGCAATGTTAGATAAATATAGAGTGCAGTATTCTCAGCGGGAATAATAATGTTACAGTGACCTCCTCCCCCCTGCAGAGGGTCCCCTGCCCCTGTCCTCGCTGAGGCTCCTGGTTCCACCTCTGCGGTTGATGTCGGCTGTGATGTGGAAGGTGGTCCGGCTGAGGAATGTCGAGCATTATGGGAAAGTGGAGGAGTTTGTGTCCCTTGTAAGTGAAGCCATCCCCGGCATCTTTACAGACCGACAAATACGACTGCTCACTGTGGGCTTGAGAGCGAAGGTGAGAAATACAGATGCACCACTAGCATACTGCTCCATTTTCAGCAGACATTAGCTTTAAAAAGTAATATTTGTGTCACGTCAAAGCTGTTTTTTGTTGCTGTTGGGTGTGCTTTCAGTTGGATTTTATTGTTTGCAGTTCTTTACTTCGTTGCTTGTAGCTTCACGGTGAGATTCTTGAGTTTTCTTTCTTGTTCCTTATTATTGCTCAATGGTTTTTTTCAGATGATGTTGCAGATGTTAAGTTCTGAACAGTCGGAGGATCTTGCAGGTGTTGAAGCACACTTGAACAGCCTCCTGCCCTCTAGCGCAAACCAGGTGTCTGACTTTTTTCAATCAGCAACATTAAAATTTGTCCGTTAAAGAAGTGTTCTGCTTATTTTAAGATGTGTTTATTTAACTTGACAGGTTTGTCCTGGAAATGAAGCTCTTGAGGCCAACTTTGTCAGGCTTGTTCAAAGACTCCTGGAAGACCCAAAAAGGAGAGAGCACTTCCTCAAGGTATGTTTCTGCTTCTGATGTGAAAAGGAGCCATTTGTTTGATTGTTAGATGATGCAGTAACACAAGGTTTTGCATCCATGCTTTGGGTTGACATTTTCTACTTCACAGAATGTGTTCCCTGTGGAGTATGGACCTGACTTTGACACATCTCTGGAGACACTGGTTTGTGAGTTCTTCACCAGACTGGAGAAGTTGCTGCCCATACCTGACTTTAAGCAGGTGAGGAGAACAGCTTGTGCCATAAAAATTGCAGTTTACTGTGCATTTCCCAAGATTGAATGTCTGGTTCCTGTCCATCAACATAAGACATGTGTTTGTTTGATAAAGACTGCAGTGTGGATCAGTGATACTCCCCCCATGCTAGAAGAGTACATGCAGTGTGTATCCAAAGCAGATGACCTCAAAAAACTGCTCAGAATCAAGGGCCACTGTGATAAAATGGTCCAGGTGGATACCAGTGGTAAGTTTGTCTGCCAGATTTTCTATATGCATATTAGTTTTGAAACAAAAAGTCATTTAATGGTGATTGGTGGTGAATGATGATTTATCAAACAAAAAGACCAAACATTTGCTGGTTCCAGCTTGTCAAATGTGAAGATTTTCAGTTTTTTTTTGTTGTTGTTGTTCATATATAAATCATTGTGAAGTTATATCTTTGGGTCTTACAAACAATTGCAAATTTTGTGGTTGACATTGTTCATAATTTTTTTATATACCAAAAGTTGCAAGTAAACGCCTGCACACTTTCTAACTTGCAATAATACATTTATTTGTAATGTTGCTGTGCTAAACCTTCATTAGGCAAACAGTTTGTGACAGTGAGAAGGCATCTTAAATAGGGAGTGGCTGTAGGTCTCAAACCAGTCACATTCCCCACACACAGTTGGAAAACATAAATAACAAACTATATGACACACTACAATATCCTTCATAGAGCTAGAAAAGTAAGACTCCCTGTATAGTAACAATCATAAATGTGCCCTAAAATGCTTACATTAAATTGGAAAACTTTGCAAAAAAAGTGAAAGCTTAAAGGGACAGTTCACCCCAAATTAAGAACTTCATATTTTCCCCTGGCCTGTAGTGCTATTTATCCATCTAGATTTTTTTGGTGTGAGTTGCAGAGTTCTGGAGGTATTTTTGTGAGCAGTTTCATGTAGGAACTACTTTCTTTCTGCAGTAGAATCTACCAAGACTACTTTTTCTCTACTAGAAAGAAAGTACTTCTTAACTGCTCACAACAAGATGTGTGGATTATCTTGTGTGAACGGGTCATGATTTCTGGAAAGAGGCACTGGTCTTCAATTTTTCAAATGTATTTTTTTGGTGCCTTGAGCACCACAAGCTGAGTGCCAGTTAGTCCCATTAGATTTAAGAGGAGGCAGACATCTCGACACCCAATGTCTCCATAACTCTGCAACTCATGCCAAAAAATCTAGAAGGATGAATAGCACTACAGGCCAGGGAAAAATATGAATTTCTGATTTTGGGGTGAAGTCTCCTTTAAAGCCCCAAAGTCTAAACTGCATTCTCAAAAAATGCATTCCCAAATATTACAGTTACATTTGTAAATGAACCTGTAGGGATTAATTGACACTGCAAGTTAAAAAAAAGAGTGTCAATGAATAAATTGAACCCTTCATAATAAATACAACAAGGAAAACACTTCAGTTTATACAATGCATATATTCTGCTCTGACATTTATAGACAAAATTGTTTATCAGTTAATTGAAAAAATACAATATTATTTTGATAATCAAATTATTTAGATTTTGACAATGATGATTGTGGCCCCAGTCCAACCACTCTGCAAAGAATCACCATTAAATGGATGAAATGTATTTTAATGATTCTCTTGCTTTTTTTTTCTTTTTCAAACAGCATCGTCTCCCTCAGAGCAGCGGCTCTTCTCATCATTATCTCTCTCTTCTTCACCACAAGAGTCCAACAACAAAGATGTGGAATCTAATGCACAAACATTTGAAAACCAAAAAGAGTCTGAGGGGACTTCTCCTCAGGAGGCAGGAGCAGATGAGGGGACACATGATGCAGGATGGCCGTCTGAGGAGGCAACAAACAGCCGCGCTGCACAACCAACAGCAGGAGAGACAGGCAGTGACAGCACTCCTGATGCTCACATTGTGGGGGAGAACAACAACGCAGCTTCAACCACCTGTCGAGCTCCCTCTACATCTACTCAGAGTCCTGTATCACCCAGCCCCATGCTTGGCCCTCCACGGCGGAGAGTTGCACACAAATGCACTCATTGTGGAAAGTGCTACATTTACCGCTATGAACTCCTGGAGCACCAGAGGGTGCACACCGGAGAAAACCCTTACAAGTGCACTCAGTGCGGAAAGGCCTTTAGGAGGACCTCTGACCTGTCAACTCACAGGAGGACGCAGTGCGTAAAAGCGGCTTATGTTTGCATCAAATGTGGGAGTATCTTTCAAACTATACAGGAGAGGTTTAGACACAGGTGTGGACGTGTTGTCCAGAACTTTGACTGTACTCAGTGTGGAAAAAGCTTCAAGAAAATGTACTTGCTGAGTAAGCACGAACAGACTCACACCCAGAATCGCATCTTCACGTGCAGACAGTGTGGGGAAGTGTACTCCACCATGAGCGAGCTGAGAACCCATCAGAAGGTTCATCCTCCAGAGCTGTCCAATCAGTGCGTGCAGTGTGGGAAGTTCTTCAGCTCCGTTGCCTGTCTGACGGCCCATGAGCTGCGTCACAAGCAAAAGAAGACACAGATTTGTGCGCGCTGCGGCAAAGCGTTCAAGAACAAACACGACCTAAATCTTCACATGCGCAGCCACACGGGCGAGAGGCCATTCCAGTGCACATACTGCGGGAAGCGCTTCTCGGTGTCAGGAAACCTGAACATACACATAAGGATCCACACCGGAGAGAAACCGTACCTGTGCTCCGACTGTGGCAAGGCTTTTGTTTCAGCAGGCGAGCTGCAGATACACCGACGCACCCACACGGGGGAAAAGCCGTACAAGTGCACAGTATGCGGGAGAGGATTCACCATGGCGAGCAAACTGACACTTCACATGCGCGTTCACACAGGGGAGCGGCCTTATGTCTGCTCTGAATGTGGGAAGGGTTTTTCCCGTGGTGCTGAACTGAAAAAGCACACCATGAACCACACAGGGGTTCGACCCTTCGCTTGTCAGCTGTGTGTTAAGACTTACACATGCCACAATCATCTGAAGAGACACCTAAAAACTCACAGTGTGGTGCGAAACCAGTCTGTCTAGTCCATTGATTACTATGTCATTTTTTCAAATGAATATTGTCTTTGTGTAACTAGCCTGTACTGATTGTGGTGTTGCCTTCATGCAATGTGCACTAGGCTTCACACTTCTCACCCTCTCTTGTAAAGGTCTATGTTGCAAAAGTTGTTGTTTTTCCAGGCTGATTCTTTATCCTGCATTGTGAGATAAAGATCTGATTGTATCCTCTAAAATTCTTTAAGTGCAGCTTTTGGGCCTCTCATTTAAGTGTGTTACTTTTGTTTTCTGAAGTCATAAAACATATGCTAGAAGGGTCTCTAAGAAAATATAGAACAAACAATAAATACCAACTAGGTAATGGAAGCAGTGTATATATTTGTTCCTGACAACAACAGCAGAATTGATACTTAAATCCCACATTTAACATCCTCCTGCAGCATACATCTTGTACAAATATAAATATTCTGTTTGTGTTCTCAAGCATAAGAATGCAATATCTATGGATAAGTATTAGGGCCAGGGAATTTTTTTTCTATTCTTTTCCTTTTTTTTTTTTTTTTTTA
>JAJHUR010023091.1:23238-64979 GCA_027495735.1 Lutjanus campechanus | reverse complement strand
CAAATATTTATTTACTTCACAGTTGTCTCTGGGTGTTTTTAAAAAAAATACATTAAGACAAGAGGGCTGTATAAGAAAATACAGCGTATCAAGTTTAAACGTTGCTTTTAAGATTTAGTCATTGGATTGTCCGGAGGGGCGGTGCATTTTACTCTGACAGTCCAGTGAACATGAATCGTCGTAACCGGGCTGCCCCGTAAAGCAAAACGAACCTCCCTGCTACAAACTGACAGTGACTGGGCCAACCAACGCTGCCAGAATGAACAACGTGTTTCAGGAAGAAGTTGGCGCCTGAGGCCCCGTATACGGTTAGCCAGTGCGCTAACCGAAAGTATGAAAGATACCCCACTGTAATGATTATTATTTACATCGTTATTAAAGAATTCCACAATGAACGACATGGGTATGTATTAGCTTGCGAAGCTTGGCAAAACTGTGTATTTTTCGCTTGTTATGCGACTAGCTGGATAGCTAAAGCGAAGGATTAGCCGAGGCTCAACAGGCCTCGACTAATCCCTGGAACAAGAATTGTTTTCCCCGATAATAAGCCGGTTTTACCAGGCAACATCAGCGGCCTTGTAGCCGTTAGCTAAGCCTTTGCATTGGGCACAAACAGTAACGATACTTCGTGTTTAATAACGCTTTTATACAGTCTAAGAGGTTGTTTTTTGTTTATCAAACGTAACGCAGAAGTTAGGTCTTATTAAGACCCAGTTTCATTTCAAGTGACGAATGTTGGCTAACAGGTAGCTGTTTGCAAGCGTAAACGCTTCATTAATAAACTGGTTACCGTAACGTTACCTACTATAACGTTCCCTTCTTTCCTACTTCACGGAATGCAAAAACATTGAATGTGTTTGTTTTAGCATTTGAGGACTATCCTCCTGTTAACAGCTAGAACTTAAACATGCAATGAGTTTTTGGTGATTAGATGTATGTACATAAACCTGCTTGGATAACAGCACCTTGCAGAGCAGTATTTCTCACTGTAGTGCATCATTGGGCTGGATACTGGAGGAAAGTGAACACACCGTGATGACTTCAGTGGCTGCACTGACTTTAAAGTGAAATGCTGAATTGATAAGGAAAGACATTTCCACTAGAGCTCAGCCATTGTGAGATGTTATTAAGCCAATGCCGATTACCTTAGTGATACTCAATATAGTAAGTTTATAAACTGGAATAAAGATGGACCTTTTCTACATGGATTGTGCACCAATTTAACAATGAACAGGTACTCAGAAGGCTGCTTTCTGAAACAAATAACATATATGTTAAGTTAACATATACATTGTCAACCACTTGAATAAAATTAAAAGAAGATAAGTAAGCATCAGTACTGTTTGGTATCAGTCAATCGCTGAATACTTTAATACTGTCAGTCAATTTGTGGCAGGTTGTAAATAAAAAGTATAGCTTCTCAGCATTTACACTAGTTGTTTAGTTGTGTGGTTCTGATAATGTTTTCTGAATTATATGTTCTGTAAAAAAAAAATCCTACTGGTGCATAGACCTACAGTATATCAAACCAATATTGTCCAGGCTCTGATTTCTCTTATTAGCGTTGTGCTCTATTCCTCTTCTTCCTAAAATTATATATAAAATATTTGTGAAAGACCTAGTATGAATGACTACTTGAAAATAATCTATGCAATCCTTCAAACATCTCAACATCTTCCTCGCTACATTTAATATATTTAAAGGGATGGAATTTTTCTCAAGTGGGGTTGTATGAAGTACTTATCAATAGTCAGTGTATTACCTACTGTACATGGCTGTCCTTACATCCCCAGTTTGAAGAAGCAGAGAGGAATACGAGTATGGAAGCTAAGCAATGAACTGCTGGTGACAGGGTTAGCAACAAAACGTATTTTAGCCACTTGCCACTCACTGAAGCTTTGTTGCTGACCCTGTTCACAGCAGTACATTGCTTAGCTTCCTGCACTGCTTCCCCGTATCTGCTTCTCCAAACTGGGGGCATGCTGACCGCCTACTGTAAGTAATGCATTGAATAAGTACCTCATACAGCCCCACTTAAAAAAATTAAAAAATATTCTATTTGAATTGAGGGCAACTCAAGGTTCCTGTCTTGCATTTAAATTTGTTTGACCCAATCCAATTTCTCCTTGCAGAATTCAGTGTCCCTCTGTCCTCGCTGGCACTGCTGGTCCCACCACTTAGGCTGATGTCAGCGGTGATGTGGGAAGTGGTACGCCAGCGGAACATAAAGCACTATGGGAAACTGGAGGAGTTTGTGTCCATGGTAACAGATGCAGTTCCTGAGCTGATGAGTAAAAGAGAAGGCAGACTGCTCTCACTGGGTCTGAGAGCAAGGGTAAGTGTTTTTAAACATAGATCCACTAAGTATTCAATCTATTCACATAAGAGACCCAAGAAAATTAATGGGAACATCAATACAATTCATTAAATTTCCTTTAGACAACTCTTGAACTGTTGCGTTCTGAACATCCTGAGGATCTCAAGGCCGTTGAGACCCACCTCAACCGAATCCGATCCTCTTGCATTGAAGAGGTGAGTCTTTATATTGATTGGCTGTAGAAATGAAATGATTTGTCAACTTATCCTTCAATCAATCAACAGAAAATGAACCTGCAGCTGCTTGATGATTCTAAATAACTTCCAATACATTAACAGGTTCCAACTTTTCAAATATCAGGATTTTTGATCCGGTAGTAAATTAGATATCATTGAGTTTTTGATCAGACAAAACAAAATGATTTGAAGACATTGCATCTGGCTCTAGGTGATTGTTATGTACTCATCATTTGGACAGATATTTTTGATTAAACAAGAAGATAATAAGCAGTATAATCAATAATAAATCACATTTTCTTCGTATTCATACCATATTTTGTTTTCCTGAAATCATCTAACTTTGGTGTGTTGTTTTTTGTCACCCAGACAAATGATCCTGTAATTGAAGCTCCAGAGGCGAACTTTATGAAGCTGGTGCAAGGCCTCATTGAAGACACTGATGGCAGAGAACACTTCCTCAAGGTAAAATTAATATTAAATGTAATGTAGGTGGTGCAGTAAACATACCTGCAGACCTGTCTTCTTTGAGAAACAATTGGGTCCAAGCATGTGGGAGAACTTAAGGTGGCCACAAAAACTCGCACACAACACAGAAGGCCATATCAGGAGCCAGAAACATGGTAGTGCAACATGGTGGCCTCCATGAAAGAGGACCCACACCCTGCATAGAGATAAATGGCTTATTCTAAGAAAAGGAAAACAGTGATTCTAATTTTCAAGGATTACAGTATACACTAATGAAAACATACTTATGAATATTTATATTCCACCTCTGACATATTCTAACAAATACATCCCAATCTCCACCATAAATCTTGCACTTTTACTTAAATTACATTTTCAGTGCAGGACTTTTACTTGTACTGTGCTAGCACTACTTGCAACACACATGCAAATCATGTGAGGTGAAAGTAAAAAATAAAAGTATTGTGTGTTCTTCCTCTTCTAAAATTTGTTTATTAAAACATGTTTTCTCGTATTCTCATTTCAGAGACCTCCAAAAGGTTTCTTTAGTGTATTGAAATCACTAAAAAACGCTCGACTCCCCTCCCTGATTTTAGTTTAGTCATTTCACCCTTTTCACTACTCTAGAGTAGGGCTACACGATATGGTAAAAAAGTCATATTGCGATTATTTTGACTGAAATTGCGATATGACAGTTTTTATTTTCAATGAAAAAGAAAAATCTTTTAAAATCGTGACTATGTGACATTTGTTGTGATCTGTCTGGGTTCTGCACCAAACTAATGTTTGCTCATATCTGGAGAACAAGATTTTGAGGCCAGGGCGTCTCTGCAGCATCACAGAACTTCACTATAATGCTGTTTTCTCACATATTGTTCCTTTTTCAAAAAGTTGCAATTTGGTTCTGGTTCTGTGATTTGGGTATTGCACATGGTCATATTGCGTTTTCGATAATATTGCGATTAATTGTGCAGCCCTACTCTAGAGTTTGCAGGTCTGAGGAAATCACATTATCCTATCAACTTCAAATGTTCTAAATCCATTTCTTTGTCACAGTTATACTAAACAAATTGTAAGAAATTAAATGTCTGACTATAGAGCATAATGCCATAATGTGCTGAAGATGTCTGATTGTTTTTTTCTTCTATTTGGCAGAATGTGTTTCCAGTGGAGTATGGCCCTGACTTTGACACAGCACTGGAGACTCTGGTTTGTGAATTCTTCACCAGACTGGAGGAGCTGCTGCCAATACCAGATTTCAAGCAGGTGCAAAGAGGATTTATGATTATAAGAGATTGGAAAAGTAAGTAAATAAATAGGACCACTTTCAACTTGAAATTCAAATTGTCTCTTTTTTTCATGCCTCTCTCATGCAGACAGCATCCTGGATCAGTGCTGCCCCCTCTGTCCTAGAGGAGTACATGCAGTGTGTCTCAAACGGGGACGACCTTAAATTTCTACTCCAAAGCAAACAGTGCCATGGGAAATTGGCTAAGAGCACTGTTGGTATGTACACAATTTACATGTACTATAAACTAAGTAACGCATAATATATTACAGGGTTCCCACATGTCCTGGAAAACAGTTTTTCCAGTCACGAAAAACATGTTGAAAATGTTAAATGTCCTGGAAAATCTTGTGTTGTTCTGAAGAATTATTTCAACACTCCTAATTTCCTTTAGCTGAGAATAAACTATCCTAGTGGGCTACCTACCAGAGCCCTCTAAAAAAGGAGAACATTGTTAGGTTCAGGATCATTAGCATTCAAATGGTAGTTTATGGACAAGAGTATTTTAAATTGGCTGCTCTTGGTTATGTTGCGGAAACACTCAAAACACCTCCAGGTCATGTCACACGCTTGCATCTGCAGGTTAGATAACATTACAGTTTAAAAAATATAACAATATTAAAGGAGAGCATTTAAAAGGAAAAAAGAAAAACATATTGTCTATGGCACAATCCTTGTGTTTCATACCACATAGATCATCCCAAAATGTCCTGGAAAATGAGCTCTAGGGAATAGTACCCTGTATTAGTTGAAGAAGAGGGAGACTGTTGTATTAATATTTGTTGTAATTTTCTCCTTATATTTTCTCTGCAGCTCCGTTTCAGTCAGATGATCTTCTCATTCCCTCCCTGTGTCTCCCTCCATCGCTGGAAGTGGCCATCGCTTCCCACCCGAGCGCTTGTGATGATGAAAACAATGACGTTCCTCAGATCGTCATGTTCGATGAAGAACTGTCCACAAACCCTTCCACATCAACCGACTTTCCTGAGTCACCAAAAAGGACTGATATCTCATCATCTCCCCGCAGGAGGCAGCAGTCGGGGATGCATAAATGCCCCGAGTGTGACAAATGCTTTAAGCATCACTCTGTCCTCGTCGAGCACCAGAGAGTCCACAGTGGGCTGCAGCCTTACAACTGCTCTGAGTGTGGAAGGGCTTTCAGAACAGCCACCCTGCTGGCCGGTCACAGGCTACGCAAATGCAAAAATGCTGCATATCTGTGCATTAAATGTGGGAACAGTTTTCCAACCTCACTGGACAAATTCAGACACCACTGTCCAAAACGGGGCCGTAACTATGATTGCGGGCACTGCGGGAAGAGTTTTCAAAAGTCTAGCAGCTTAAAGGAGCACCTCCTGACTCACGTCCAAAGCCGCCTTTTCAAGTGCAGTCACTGTGGCGTAGGTTTTTCAGGAATCGGTGACCTGAAGTATCATCAGCAGGTTGATCATGATAAGCCTTACCAGTGTAAGCAGTGTGGAAAGAGCTTCATCTCCTCCAAGTGTCTGGTCAAACATCAACAACGACACGAAGAGGTCGGTGAAATGGAGACTGCCAAATTAATGAGTGGAGGTAAACATAGGAAGAGTGGCTCCACTCATCGGACTTCCTCAACAACTTTGTCCTCCAGGAAGACATCTGTCAAAACTGTTTACCCACGAGGACGAGTCACACATAACTGTCCACTGTGTGGAAGGAGCTTTAAGTATCGTTTTGAATTTCTCGAACACCAGAGGTTCCACACCGCGACAAAGCCTTACAAATGCTCTCAGTGTGGTAAAGCCTTCCGCACTGAAGCTCACCTGTCCGGCCACAGGAAGAGGAAGTGTAAAAATGCTGCCCACATTTGCACCAAGTGTGGGTGTCTCTTCAGGTCTCTACACGAGCGGGCCAGACATCAGTGTGTCCAGCTGCTGACAAAGTATGAGTGTTCTCATTGTGGTAAGACGTTCAAGATGGCCCACCTGCTGAGGAACCATCAGATGAGTGAACACCAGCTCCCCTACAGCCCCAACCATCGCTTCCGGTGCAGATACTGCGATGAGACTTTCCCTGGCATCAGCGAGCTGAAGTACCATCAGAGGGTTGACCACGAGAAACCCTACCAGTGTCAGGAATGTGGCAAGTGTTTCCTGTCTGAAAAATGCCTCGCCAACCATGAACTGCGCCACAACGATGACCGCCCAGAAAGCTGTCTCGTGTGCGGCCGCGGCTTCAGGAACCGCTACGACTTGAAGCAACACATGCGTACTCACACTGGAGAGCGACCGTACCAGTGCACTCACTGCTCACAGTGTTTCTCCACAGCAGGAGGACTGAGGAGTCACACCAGGGTTCACACTGGGGAGAAACCGCATGTCTGTCCAGATTGTGGCAAGGCTTTCTCCCAGATGGGTGCTATGCGCACCCACAGGCTCACCCACACAGGAGAAAGGCCATTCAAGTGCACGGTGTGCGGCAAAGGTTTTACAATGGCACACAAGGTGACAGTTCACATGCGCGTGCACACAGGAGAGCGGCCATACGTGTGCTCTCAGTGTGGGAAAGCCTTCTCGGATGGAAGCGTGCTGAAGCAGCACATGCTGAACCACTCAGGGGTGAGACCGTACCACTGCCAAATCTGTCCCAAGACATACACCTGTCTGAACCACCTGAGGAGGCACCTCAAGAGCCACTCCAACATGAACTGAGCCATGCATAAAGGCAACCTGGAGCAGAATCTCAGATAACATTTTACACACATATTGAGACAGTTAGGCTTCTAAAACTGCAATGATCCAACTAAACCAAGCAATACATGAAGGAATATAAAATGACGCTGTACAGTTGCTGTTGAAATTGAGGTGAAAAGTTCAATTTCCTCTTCACTGTAAAGTAAACGTAGTCACTTTAGCCAGTTCTCAAGGGACGATGTGAACATTTAGAGGGATCGTTTGACCTTTTTTGAATTGAATTTGTCGTTTTGCCAATAATTAGGTGAGAAGATTGATACCACTGTAATTTCTGTTAATAAGCTTGCTTGAACGTGGAAATGTTAAGCTTGGCACAAAGACTGCTCTTCGCAGATAGGGCGCAGAGGCGCTCAGCGGACGCTGCGGAGCTCAGGGATACGTCATCAACAAGTGCTAGGTATTCACGGTTGCTAGGCAACACCAACGCTACTTGTTACACCGGAGAGAAGACGAGGACGAAAACGATAATATACGCATACGTGTAGTATTCACAAACGTGATGGCCCGATCTTACTGTTGACATTTCGCCATCCATAACTCTTCCTACTGAGATCGTGGTATGTTTTGAAAGTGGTATTAGAACTGAGACACACAGAGAAGAGTTTTTCTTTTCTGCTTGTATGAGTCGCTTCTGGCACGTCACATAGAGCTGTTATCTTATTGGTTGCGCGTTGAAAGGTCAGCGGCAAATTAGGTCAAAGTTCAAATAATTTGAACTTTGAGCGCAGCGGTAAGCGGCAGATCCGAGCGGTGCGCCACGCCGAGGGAGGCCACCGCACTCTCCTTAGGAAAACAATGGGACGGCCAGCGCAAAGCGTTTTTACCGCCGATCATGTGTAGGGGCCTTTAGCCTGGCTCTGTCCAAAGGTATCAAAAATCCACCTAGTTTTGACATTTCAGATTTTGTGTAGATTAAACAAACAAGATATAAAGTGTTAATTATTTAACTTGAGAGGTGCTATTAATTAGCTCCAGCAAATGCTGGTAAAATATGCAAGTTGTTGGTAGATTTGCTTCACTCACCAGCCAAAAAAAAAAAATCTATTGAGTGCCTGGTAAAATTCATTCGCCATTTGGCTGATGGAAATTGCTTTGAACAGAGTCAGCCTTGCTGTTTCCACATGTCCAGTCTTTATGCTAAGCTAAGATAATCAGTTGTTGGCTGTAGCTTCAGAATGGTATCAATCTTTTCATCTAATCATCAGCAAGAAAGTTAAGCACATTTCACAAAATGTGAAACCATTCCTCTTAACATCAGCACAAATGGTCTGTTCTTTTCCCTCCTTCCTTAACAAGCTATTCCTTGAGCGTTTTTTTTTTTTCTTTTTCCTTGCATCAATTTCTTCTGCATGAATACATTTGGACGTTGCTCTGGGTATTATTCGGGTGAGATTATGTACGCTCAGAAGCTGTAATATTGTTGAAAATATATTTTTGGAAAGGCCTCAGAAGTAATGGAAATGAAAATGTTGGCTCTGTAAATATGCTGAAAGACATATATTGTAAGAGTGCAAAACTAAAATCATGACACCGTTTATTTCAACACGACATAACTTCATTCCTGTAGGCCTTTTATATCCCCTTCTGTGGTTTGCAAACTTTGTGAATTTCAGATTAAATTACCTTGGTTAAAACTTGTGCATGTCGACTGAATTTATTTAACAGGACAACGTCTGTAAGAGTTGTAATATAAAGGGTGGATCAGAGTAAGATAAGGTTTCACTAGGTGGCAGTAGGGGACTTTTAACCATTTCTTCCCAGGCAGTGCTGGCCACCGGTGACCATTGGTACCAACATTAATAATAGGATCAATCCAGTTTTCTCTGCTTTGCTGCAGACTGGTACAACCGGAGAGTATTCAGAGGTTGTCTGAGGAGACAAGAGATTGATGAGGGACTAATGCAGCGGAAGTTAGGCCAGCCCTTTTCCTGTCATTAACTTTATTTGGCGTGGTTTGGAATCTTGATTAGCCTGCAATTTCCTGATGTTTTGACTGCCGCCTAGCAGTATCTGAAGTTGAAACCATGACAAAGATAATTTCTTAAGTTTTTGTTGTGTTTGTGTGGTGCCACTTCAGATCAGTTTAGCAACAGTGAAGTTTAATGTGGACCACCACTGTTCCCAGGACCTTGTAAGTTAACTCGCAGATGCAGATGAAGTCTTGAGTCATATTGTAACGGCCACATTAGGCTAATCTCTTCCATCTGTGCTGACTTTCATGTTTTCACTGGAAAACTGAAGCTGTTTTTTTTTTTTTACCCTCACTCTCTTGTTCCATGCTTGTTTCATATCATGCATAGTAGCTTTTGAAACATATTCTCTCCAAGATACCCAAAATCTTTGCCATTCACACGGAGATCAATCCCAGAAGATGAATGCCGCAGTGGGTTAAATGCTGCAAGATGTTAAAAACCACAAACCATAAAAAAGACAGTACTATTATCCCTCTTTCTCTCTGACTCAGAAATGCTACTAATCTTCTCCAGTGAACATCAGGATCCTGTGGAAACTCCTGCTGCGTCCTGTCTGCCAACAGGCTGTGTGTGCCCAAGACATTGTGCAGAACCTCTCAGCTTTAGGAAGTACTGTATGTGTGTGGGTTTTTTTTTTTTGCATTTTGTTCAACATGTGGAGCTTTATCTTGACCTTTTTGAGGATGCACCTTATGTTTGTCTCTTCAGGGGGGGGATAATGACTTCTCAGTGAGATAATTCAGTGATCTCAGTCCCACCTGCCAGCTTCAGGACTGTAAATTCCTTTTGAACACAGTTGCTCAAGTAATTGTGAACACTTGAAAACAGTTCCAAATGCTTGGCTAATGAATTCTGCAAGAATTTTATGGAGTAATGTACTTCTGATGAAGGCCGGTATTGAGACATCTCAAAATGCATGCATTACGATTTATACACTGTGCCACAGCTGCCAGAAACCCAGCAGATTTACTGTGAGAGCTTGCTAATAAACACAGATCATTACCAGATGTCCCCCTCCTTCTCTCCTCCTCATCCCTCCTTTTCTCCCTTCTTTCCTTTCCTTCCCTCCCTGCTTCTCCACACAACCTTTTTCCTCCGAAAAAGTGATCTCAGTGGAAACTCTGAGTCCCGGCCAGACCTTCCCCACACGCGCATACACACAAATGTACATCCACAGCAACCGTACAACATCCACCCCCATCAACACCTTGCCAAATGAACACTCCACGCCCACACCTCTCTGCCTCCTTCCATGGAAGTGCCTCACTGGCTGCACCCCCAAACTCTTTCCAACGTTCCTGACCAGGATCAGACCACAAGGAGCACTAGATGGCACTGTGTCTCTTCCTGTGTGCTGCCGAGGAAAACGGGAGCAAAGAGCTCCCCCCTCCTACCCCCGCTGATCACTGTAAAAATAACCTATTTGTTTTAATTTTAAAAAGTTAGAGTTTAGGCTGCCTTAACATTTTAAGTTGACTGAATTTGAAAGAAGTTGAGTGAATGTAATAATTCAAAACAAGCTTTTCTAGTCAAATAAACGTGATATGAAGTCAGTTGTATTTGAGGAAACACGTTCAATAAAGTTTAGATATTAAGTGGAACCAACAACAATTAAGTCACACTGATGAGTATTACAAATTTGATTTCTTTTTCTTTTTTTAAAAACATTTTCTCAGTTTTGAAATTCAGTTCTTCCTTTCACACAGAGATGTTACAGCTGCTCCTGTTGGAGCCACTTTGTTCCAACATTGGTTCAAAGAAAATATGTGAGACTGCACCCAGGAAATTTATTACATTTTAAGTGCAAGGTGATAGTTTGAACTCTCAAACAATACATGTTGGGAAGTCTGTTGATCATATTTATTCACAAACTTTAATTTAAATGCAGAATATATCAATTCTGCTGTGAACACATTTAAAACAATAGCAAAAGAAGTAGTTTGTTGAAGTGATGTAGTGCGCACTCCCTCTCGTGTGATATTGCTTAAATATCCAGCATTTTTAGACATTTTAAGTCGGAAATGTTGCATATTATAGCTTTAATGCGTTGATTGAGACCTTTACAAGACTTTCATTCAACTCATTTCAAGTCAAAAGACTTCAAGTTAAAAGGACTCAAGTCTATGAATTCAGGAATTTTATGAAAATAGATACTAGAAATTGTATGTCTTTTACAACCTTGAATAAATAAAAATAAATATCTACCGTTAAATAAATGAGAAACGATTACTTGATTCTACTAAATTCCACAAAATTTTTTTTTTTTTACAGTGATTTTATGTTCAGATCAGGTCTGGCCGCCGAAGTGAACCAGATGTATTCAAACTCCACCCACCCCCTTCTTCCACAGAAAGGAGAGACTTTAACAGTTCAAGAGAATAAAAACAAAATGCGTCCAAGATGTGTGTCAGCTGCTTTTCATTAACTTTGATGAAATTACTCCAGTTTGCATCTATTCACGTTGCTTTTCTTGATTTTCTACCAGGCATTATGTTGGTTTTGGCTCCAATTACCTTTATGAGTGAAAAGGGAAACTACAAGTCTTTGTCTGGTTTCTCATTACATATGTTCTTAAGTCATTAAACTCATCCCAAGACCAGTTGCTACATGCACACTCTCCCCCTGCGAAGAAAAGAAAACTAGGCCGTGAACTCCTTCACAGTCAGCAGTTTGTTGTTTATTCCAGTTTATCCATGTCTCCATGTCCCCGAGAAACCTTTTAAGGAAGCAGGCATATCTGGGATTTTGTGTAAACTTTCGGCCAGTGCGCGCGCCAGTGTATTCTCACTAATCATCCTCGGGGAAAAGCGCGTGAACTTTTTTCTTCCTCCTCCCTCCCTCCCTCCCACCTTTATCGTGCGCTCTGGTCCTCCTCTGCGCGCTCTGGGTCTCGCCTCGGACAAACTGCGGCGGAGCGCTGGATCACCAAAAGTTTGCCGAATCTGTTTAGAGGTACCGGGCTTGGGGCCGGAGTGGTTCGGTGTTTGTTTTTCAGGGGATCGGGGTGTTGTAGTTTTCGGTTTTTAGAATTTTTTGTGTCAAAATCATGGGGACTCTCGGAGTTCTCCTTGCGCTGCTGTGCGTTTTCCTGTCTGGAGCGCAAACGCAGATCCTAAGAAACAAGTTTGAGGGTGAGTTTACCGAAAATATGCTGTGCATTTCCAGAGGATGTTTATTTTTATGTCATTATCTTGCATGTAAAGTGGTCTTTCTGTGTTTGAATGTAACATGTCATATACTGAGGTGATGTTGGCTGCTAGAGCTGCTCCAGATGGTTCTCGTCTTTGGGTTCCTCCCAGAGTCTGAGAAGCTTTGCAGATCAGCAGCACAGATGCAATAATTACTAAAAGTAAGATCAGGGGGTGACAGTAGCCTACCCCATCCTGAGCAGGCCCTTGCTTGATCCAATTTCTGTCTCAATGGGCCTGAAGAGTTGGGTGTAATGCAGACTAAGATCTACCAGTGCTGCAGATGGCAAAGTGGTAAAGAGGACAGGAACCAAAGCAGGTGATGGCACCTGAGGCCTGCAACAGTTATAGCACTGGTTTATACAGAGACAGTCATGTTATGGGTGCAAGGCAGCCAGTACATGCCTGCATCTGTCATGAATCTACCTGTGTGAAGATGGATAGTTCTGCTCAGGTCAGCCCCATGACACCCAGTGAGAAACAGAGGGCTTCAAGCAGCATCATGCTGGCCTCCAGTAGGAGCAGTAGTGAGACCTGTGCTGACATCACTTAAACTGATGCACGTGATTGATTGTAAATGCAGTTTGGATTCCATAAAGACATAGATTTCACTGTGAATGTGCCATTTGGCTGTTTTATAGTTGCTCAGTTGATGATCTTTGCTGACAGCCGTATGTTGTTTGTTTCTGTTTTTTGTTGTTGTTTGTTTTGTGAGCAGACTGTCCTGTCGACATTTTCTTTGTCCTGGATACATCTGAGAGTGTCGCCCTCAGACAGAAAATTCCCGAATTTTATGTCGGCCAGATCAAAACATTCACCACTCGCTTCATAGATGAACTCAGGAACATGTAAGACACGCACGCACACACAAACACACAAACAAACATACACATCTGCAGTGATGGAAGAAGCCTTCAGATCCTCAATTTAAAAAAAAGTGGCAATAGCACGGTGCAAAGATACTCCATTACAATTAAAAGTCCTGCACTGAAAGAGTAACTTAACTCCCCCAGTGGTTTAACTTCTCACCTTGTTGCAGTGATGCACAGGCGCACTCTGGGACACTGTGACATCACTGGTGGGTGTGGTTACATGTGCAGTACTACGCACTTCTGACCCGACCCAACCACATCCATCACTGATTGAAACATTTAACCACACGGGGCAGTGAAACACTGTTTTTCAGCCTGGTTTTAAGTGATCTGTAAGTAAAAATACAGGCAGTATTATCAGCAAAAGGGTGAATATCAAAACTTACCAGATGGCAGAATGGCCCATTAGTGTCATAATGTTATGACACACTAATATCATCATTATTCAATTATCTTAACTACTGTATATACTGTTGATTGGTTTAATCTATAGCAATGCACCATATTTAGTTCAGTCATCATAGGTTTCGTATGTAAAATCAGAATCCTTCCTAAGTCCTCTTCTTTGAACTTCGGTGAAATGTCTCCTTTCCTGTTTTCTGGGTTTAGATATGCTAAGTTCTAGGCTCATCTAGGTTGAAAAGAAAAACAAATTTTGAAGATAGTCAAAAGATGTGTGTATATATTTATATATACACATATATATTTATATTTATATACACATATATATTTATATATATATATATTGGCTATTAGATATTAGCTAACTAAAGATGTGACTATATATACTGTATGTAACTTTTAAAGGTCCCCAGCAACGTCTTTTAACCAACTTAAAAATGTGTTTTTATTTTCAACATTGACGAGCCTGGCACATAGCATATGTGAGCACCAAGTTTGCTCAACTGTTACTGGAGTACACAGCAAAAGGGGGCGGGACTCAGGGAGGACCAACTGAAGCTGCCTGATAGATTTATTATATTTGCCCCTGAAATGTAGTGGAGCAGAAGTGTAAAGTAGCAAAAAATAAAAAAATAAAAAATAAAAAATGAAATTCTCAAGTAAAGTGCAGTGACTTAAACTGCACAACTTGATTAACTGTACTTACATTTAGGCTACATTCCACCACTGCCTGTCTGTACCATATTACATATTAAAGTTGTGTTGACTTGATAGTTTTACTATTTGTTGACTGCCGCTCGACTTAAAGGGCGCCTCCATCTGTTTTTTTTAAATGTGAACCAGCAGTGATGTAGGTCAGAGTACTGATGCTTTCCCCTCCCTCAACCTAGGACAAGCCTTACTAATTATGTGTTTAGAAGTGACAGATTTGAAAAAAGTTAAGGCCAAGGGCCCAGACGAAAACATTTCCAATGTCTGACCTGTACAATCATGAGAATAATGAACTATGCAGTTGGAAAAGAAATATTATGTTCAGAAGTACAAGGAAAAACAATGCAACTTAATCCTAGATTAGAAGTAGCTCATTGTTTTAGTAAACACAATGATATATTTAACATCTTTTTTCATTCAGTTTGACTAATCATACTGATAATGATAATGATATACCTTACCCCCATATTTATAAATCATCATAAGGGCCAGATTTAGACCATGTCATCATGTAGAATCCTATGTCAGGTCACAAGGGAAAACATTTTTCATTTAGTTTCGCATTTTGAGGCTAAAACATTTGTTTTTCTACCAAAATTTGATTGGTCAGATTTCAGTACATAAGTAACACTAATGATAAGCTATAGAATTATATAAAAACAACAGAATGATACAAAAATAGTAATAATTTAATAATAGACCCACTCATTAACACTTCTATATCTGCAGGCGTCACCGATGTGACCGCACCCTGACGTGGAACTCAGGAGCGCTGCACTACAGTGACGAAGTCAAACTTGTACGACAGCTAAGTGCCCTGGAGACTGATCGCGAGGCCCTGAAGCAGGACATCATGAACATCGACTACATCGGCAAGGGCACGTACACCGACTGCGCCATCAGGAGGGGCCTCGCTGAGCTGCTCACTGGGTAACAGTAATACACACATGCACAAACACACGCATACACTTTCGCAGATTAAATCACAAAAAGAGTGATATATCATTTCTGTGTGCGTGTCTGTTTGCATGCAGGGGCTCCCGCTACCCAGAGAACAAGTACATTGTGGTTGTGACTGACGGCCATCCCATCACTGGTTACAAAGAGCCATGTGGGGGCGTGCAGGAGGCGGCTAATGAAGCCAAGCATCACGGAGTTAAAGTGTTTGCCGTCGCCATCTCACCTGACCAGGCGGTAACAGAACACACACACAAACTAAACTTTCTATATTAATGCATCTATGTATGTTTAGATTTTTTTTCCCTGTGCTCTTATGACTGCTTTAATGTGGGTGGGGCAAATCTAAATGAACCACACCCACACAGTCCTAATGAAGAAGATGAGCTTAGACCTTTTAGAACTTATTATAAGCTTATTTATTTATGTTTAACGGGGAAATACTTGAGATTGGAAACCAAGCCTTTTACGGGCTTGAAGACTTTTTCATCATATCTTACATACACATCTGTACACTGAAGGGGTTACTGGTGTCTGTCCATATAAATAAACAATAAATTGATAATATCAGAAGACCTCACAGCTGTTAGAGATCTGTCTCATCCGTCAGTCACATACAGGTGCTGCTTTCATCCCTGCGGTGATGATGATGATGATGATGTTTGTGTTTTGTGTCTCAACAGGACACCAGGCTGTCACTCATTGCCACAGACCAGACCTACAGACAGAACTTCACTGCTGCAGATGATGCCAGATCCACCCAGAGCAAAACCATTGAAACCATCATTAATATGATCGTATGTATCATCGTCTCTTCTCTGTGGCCAAGTACAAATCATAGAAGCCGAAATATTTGGAAATTTGTTGAAAACAGCATTGTGATATATACTGTAGCGCTGCAAAGATGCCCTGACCTGCAAATCATGTTCTCCAGATGTAAAAAAAAACAAATGTCACATCATCATTATTTTAATTGTTGATTTTTTTCAGTGAGAGTGAAAATTGTGACGCAAAAATGATCATTTTAATCATCAGCAACCATGAATCATATTGCAATCAAAATAATCGCAGCATGATTTTATTTATGATATCGAGAAGCCCTAATGTAACCAGAATGAAACATTTGGATCTTGAACTAACATCTGTTTTCTTTCCATCTTTTCAGACAAACGAGACAAAGGATACGGTACGTCTCTTTAAAATATCTTTAACAGGCCTTAATTTAATCTTTTTGCTTGTGTTTTCTTGCCGCTTTTACATTTAAATGGTAGTTGCACAGGTATTGTGCATTCATTCGTTTGTCTCTTGATATTCTTCATTCTTCCTGAATTATTTTACCCGATGGATAATTCGTCACTCTGTTTTGAAATGAACTACAACAGCAGAATTTTCTGATGAGTTTTGCTGATGCAGCTTAAGAATTAAGACAAATTGAATACTGGCTGAATGTAATGGCTTTACATGTTTATAAGCTACATTTCTCTACATTCGTTACTTTGTGGCTATCAGAGTTGTTTATTTAGTGCAACAAATCTCACTAAGTTCTTTTTAGATTTTAGGTCATTACTTTCCTCTTGTTCTGTCACAGTTGCTGGCTAAGTCTTGTTATGGCTTATCTGTGCTGCCATGTAAACTCTGATAAACACTCTTATACTCAGGAACAAGGAGGGGTCAGACAGGAAGCTGAAATGAACACATAAAAGCCAGCTGACATGGCAGTGATATTCACCATCTTTCCTACTTTTGTCTCTCTAACAAAATCACTGCATTATATCTTAAATATTGGACACGTAGCTGTGTCCTGCTGTCGTGACAGTCAGTCATGGTGATGTTAAATACAGTTAACTCCAATCTAAGTATTTCTGCTGGAATCGGACCAAAAAACATACGTTCATGCACTGTCTCCAACTGTGATAGATCAAAAATTGTCAATAATCTTCACAGCCAAACATAATAGAGTTATAGACTTTTCCTGCTTTGTTCATAATCTTTTATTTTCTTTTTTCTCCCCAGTGTTGCTCCTACGACTGCACTGTAAGTGAGCCATTTGTTATCTTACTGCCAACACAAATTCCTCTTTGTGTTTTTGAGCGATTGCTTCACCAAATGTATTTTCTTGTTTTGTATGCAGGCTCCAGGAGGGAATAAAGGACCTGACGGAGATGGTGGTGGCAAGGTGCGATGATTGCATATCAAAACAGCTTATGTCAGACACCCAAATGTACAAGAACTCTACAATGTCTCATCTTTACTTGCCTCTCCGCAGGGAGAAACAGGAAGACCAGGGATGCCAGGAGAGAAAGGAGACATTGGTGCCGTGGTAGGTGACTTCCACCACTGACACCACCCACGACATATGAACACGTGCAAAAGGACGAAACAGTCATCATGTCTCTTTGGATTTGTCGTGCAAGCTTGATTCGTGTGGTCTGATATTTCTGTCTCTGTGTCTTAGGGCAACATTGGAGATCCCGGTCCTGTTGGTTACAGTGGAATGAAGGTAGAGTGCACTTAACGTCACAAATGATACAGCACCATCACAATATGTCACACTGCAATTAAATGAAGCCAAGTTCATTCACCTGTTTTTGCAACTTTATTTATTCTGATATTTTGAAGCTAAATGAATGAGTTGACATAGGCAAAACGATAAGGTAACAGGTAATACAATGCAACTTTATTAATCCCATTTAGGGCAATTTGTTGGAGCAGCTTGTTATAACAAAAAAAACACAGTAAAGCAAACAGAATCTATAAATAATACTATAAATATTACTATAAATAATACTGATAAATAAACCTGCACAATAAAAAGATCAGCCTACAAGCCTACAACAACAATGACAACGGCTAAAAAACCAGCGGAACATTTAGCAATCCGACTGAAGAGGGAATGAACAGTTTGGAATAGCCGTTAAAACATAATGACGCCCTGATTGCAACAGAGAAAATTCACTTGCCAGAACATGTCCAGAAGAGGCCAAAATAGCCAAAGATGCTGCTTTGTGGAGAATTTGTTGGATGCGAAATCAGCACAGATCTCTTTGTTACGCTCCAGCTGTTTTAGAACAGAGACTTTCAGTGATATATGTACAACTGTAACGTGTTACTCCTTATAAACACACATTTGTAGTACTTTTTGCATATTGCTCATGTTATAGATCATCTTAAGATGAAGGTTAGTTTCTTCATGTAGTTAATTCAAATGATATTTGCAGTGCAGTCATCATTTGTTGGTGTTTTAAAGAAACGGTCATCATGTGCCATAAGTTTATTTGAGATTTTTCCCAGTGTTGGAAAGTAACTAAGTACATTTACTCGAGTACTATACTTTAGGAAAATTGTGACATTACTTTCCATTTTATGCTACTTTGTGCTTTGACTTCCATATAAAGGTAAATATTGTACATTTTACTCCACTACATGTTTTTTTTTTACATTGATAGTTACTAGTTACTTTTTACATAAAAACATATGATATCCTCATATGATATGATCCAGTATTATACCACTAATCTATCCAGTAGTATACAAAGCATCTAAAATTGGCTCCACAGTGACAAACAATAACACTGAAATGCTCTTACATGCATTTGTTAGTGATGAGTAAGGGGTAATGTACAGTGAGCGGGTCATTATTGAGAAATAAATGCAGGACCATGACACAAACTGGAGCAGTCTTGAATCACCTTGAAGGGGTTTATTGAAAAATAATGACCTGCTCATGGTGCATTATCCTTTTTTAACAGCTCCTTACTAAAAATAATAATCAAAATAATATTAATTTGACACAAAATATTAATTTATGATCTATGATCAGAACTGTGTCCATAGCAACGGTCTGCTCTTCAGAAATAACAGATCTTAGGATGTTTAAAAGCTTAATTGACCAATCAGAATTGAGTATTTAACATAGCCATGTAATGAAAACAGAATTACCAGATTATGTGAAATATGTGATAATATAATACTGTGATAGGAGCCATTTTGCTTAATGAAAACTTTTGATCCTTTAAGTTCATTTTGCTGATAACATTTCTTTAACTTAAGTAACATTTTGAATTCAGGACTTTCTTACTTGTAATTTCGTGTTTTTTGACTGTAGTATTTCTACTTTTACTCAAGTAAAAAAATTTGTTCCACCACTGGATTTTTCCCTCACATAAAATGTTACGCAAGAACAATTCATTTCTACAGTTTTGTTCCCTCGTTACCAATCTCTTTCCAATATGAAAAAAAATTTAAAGACAAGCCACTTATCCACCTGTTTAGCATCACATAAATGTTTACAACCTGGAAACAACCTAATGTAAGCAAGGAAACATTTGCAGATGTGAGAATGAGAGTATTTATAATATTTCATGTTGTTTATCTGTTGAAGATTGCTGACTCATCGGTTACTGTGCTGCGCGTGATGATGCTAATTCTGATGTGTGTGTTTCTGTTCACAGGGAGACCGTGGAGGCAGAGGAGAAAAGGTACTATCAGAACACACAAACACAAAAAGTATACTTAAACGAGATTTAGTATTTGTTTACTGTGCTGTACAACGGCTGACTGATGTTCTGTGTGTTTTCTGTAGGGTGAAAGAGGACACAAAGGCTACAAGGTGAGCAGCTGTCTGATCTTCAGAGCGACGTTCTGCTATTGATGTGATTGTATGTGTGTGTATGTGATTGCTCTGAAACCTCATGGTTGTATTATTCTTCTGTCACTCTTTCCCAGGGAGAGAAAGGTCAAAGAGGACGGGATGGAATTGATGGACGCAAGGTGAGTTACACACCCGAACATCCAAACAATACAGCTCTGGCTGTCTGACTGTCTTTCTTTCTTTTGCTTATTTGGCCAAGTAGTCTGATGATATGTCCCTCTGGTTTTCCTCATCAGGGTGAAGCTGGTTACGCTGGTCTTGCCGGCTGTAAAGGATCTCCCGGGTCAGACGTGAGTTGTATTTCTCAATCTAAGAATAATCCCACTGTTGGGGTCTTGCATCACCTGGTAGGGGTGGGCGGATTAGTCTCCAAAATATCAATACCACTGATGCTAAGTTGTTTTGAGTGTTGACTTTAGCATCAAAAGGAACTATACAAAATTAAAATGGATCTGTCATATCCTGGGCACATGAACATTTTTCTTGGTATTGCAATATTTGCATCTCTGCTGCCGCTGGGTGCATACATGCAATGATCACCTCTTCAATTAACATAATTCATATGCTGAACGTTTGTTCTTTACCATTAAAAACTGTTTTGTGTTTAAGTATGTATTCCATGAACATGAAAATAGTATGAAGAAACGCGTCGTGTTTGTTTGGCACATTATTTGGCGGTAATTAAAGCTAAAATATATAATATTTCTGCATTAAAATGTCTAAAAACACGAGACATATGATATTTATTTTGTTGAGTTGTGTACTTACATTATCCTAGATGTTACCAGCAATGTTCAAACGCAGAGAAATCAGTAACTTATTTAAGGTAACGATGTGTTTTCTGCCAGTCATTGCTAGCTAGTTGCTAGTTGCTATAACATCTAGAAAAAACACGGGATACATCAGAGAGAGACGAAGGAAGTCTGCGCACGTGGCTAAACAAAACATGAATAAAACTTTAAAATGACCTCAGTCCTGAACATGATTTCAGCCTGATTCATGTCAGATAGATTTTCATCGGCTATGGTGGTTTAAACGTGAGGATAACAACTCCCATCTTTTGTTATTGTTTTGTGATGGAGCCCCAGCGGCAGAATTTTCATATTGTGCGTTTAAAATATATTCTTAAGTAACTTATTAATAGTAATTCACCTCATAAATCATGACATAATACTCTCTGACAGTACCTTAGCTGATTTTGATCATTAAAAATATAAATATCAATCGGTATTGATATTGGTGATCCTGGCCCTTGTATTACTTATTATCAGATCAAAACTAAATTCTGTGTTATTCCCCACCCCTGTCGCCTGGAGCTCCTCTCACAGTATGGTCACACATTGTAGACACTTTGAATCACAACCAGATGGACACAGTCTCTAGACATTAACACACTCTGGCAGTGACATCAGGTTTGAGGACTGCACACACACACACACACACACACACACACACACACACATACATTCTGCATCTTTCTATTCAGACGTCTTTTGAACAGAAATACACACTCAGACGAGCCACTTCCGTATCTGCCTGAGGCTCAGCCACATTGTTTACAGATTAGCTATTAGCGACAGTTGCATGTTTAGGAACGTCGCTGTCGGCGCGGCCCTGATCAGCATCACGCCCCGCGTCTGGATCTCCCGGGGGCCAGACAGGCTGAGGCCGTTGGCTGTTAATCACTGATTCGTTTACATTCTCCGCTGTCAGGTTGTTTAAATGAAGCCATATAGTCACACTGTAAACAAACACACACATGGATACCGACAAGTACATGCACCGCGGCCTCCAAGATTGACTGTTGTGGCTTCAGCTGCTTATGATCATGTGCTGAAACTGTGCCTGTGTTTTCTGCTTTCAGGGCATGAAGGGAGATGCTGGACCAAAGGGAGACCCTGGGCCCTATGGATCGAAAGGAGAAAAAGTATGATATGAAAGAAAAAAAAAGATTAAATAAGATTTTACATAGCCTTTTGTTGGTCTGTAACAAGACATTGTGCGCTTATTTCAGGGAGATACTGGAAGAGACGGTGAACCAGGAAGACCCGGACACAGCGGCCCACTGGGACCTCAGGTGAATCAGTGCAAAGAGAAAGAAAGAACAATGACAAAAGACAGATCTGTTCAAAGTGTATCACACGAAGCAGGACGTATGATGCATCTGTAATTATCTTTCTTGTGACAGGGCGATCGGGGCCTTCCAGGAACCAATGGGGACAAAGGAGAGCGTGGTGATGATGTAAGTGACAAAGCTTCTGACGATGCCAGAATCATCTACTTTGTGATCTTTATGGGTTGCCTCATATCTTGCTGTGTGTGTGTGTGTTTCAGGGCCAACCAGGATCGGATGGACCTCGCGGCGAAAGAGTAAATAGGATTAATGTTGACTTTGTCAGAGTGTGAATGTCACCAAAATATGTGTTAACGTCTTTAAAATCCCTTGTAGGGAACAGTTGGAGAGAAGGGGGAGCAAGGTTCCCGTGGAAACAGAGGCCCAAGAGGAGAGCTGGTGAGTGATGATAAGGATGGAGGACGGATGAAGAGTAGATCCCCAATCACTCAAGCACGTCCTCCTAAAAACGTCATGGGAAATGCTGTTTGGCTTATTGAGTCAACTGACCTCAATGGAACTCAGAGACTGGGTTGCACATACAAAGATCAGTTTAATCTAGGATGAGTTCTACTCAGAGTTCAGCAAAACTAGGTTTAAAATGAGTAATGCAGAGCTTTTTTTGCACAATTTAAAGCTAATCTCTGTTTAGTGAATCCAAGTTTATTGATGTAAACCAAAATTAAATAGAGTTTAATCAGTATGGAGATGCTTGCTTACGCAAAATAAATAAAAGTTTTTAAAAAGTAAGTTAAAAAAAATAAAAATAATAAATTTGAGCAGTGCTAAATACCTAGTAAGAGGGGGAGGGGGAACTGTTTCACTGCTCTGTATGGACAAAACATCACATTGTTGCTAGCTAGCTAAAAGTTAGTTAGCCTATTTATGATGGCTTGGCAGAGAAATTCTTATTTCTCAGCCTTTGAGAAAAACTTCTTGTCTGAATTAATGGAGCAGTACGGCCAAATAATAGAGAAAAAAAAAGATCAACAGCACACAGAGGGAAAAAAAGAGACTGTCTGGCAGCTGCTTAATCCATCTCAAAAAGGCAGCCATTTTAAAAGCTAGACCTCCTCGATTATGTTTAAAGTTAATACTGGATCACTTTTAAATTGGAGTTAAAAGCTTCAGTGCTAATAATACATCTAAATTAAATCTAGGTTTAAAGTAAAAGCTAGACTGAGAGGTTTAAACTTAATCCATTAACTTTTTAAGTTAGTTTAAAAGTTTGGTGCAACATAATTTAAAGTTAAACAATGATTTTATCTGGTTTAAAAATGAATCCTTGTTGGTGCAACCCAGTCATACAGTTTTTATATTGTTCCCATGTAGCCCTACTGATTTCACTTTGTTAAAACTTGGCTCTGTGTGCTTCACTTGTCTATTGTTACTGTCTTAAAAGCCTTTAGGTCGCATCATAAATGTGTTGTTTTCCTTGCCAGGGGGAGCCAGGACCCCGCGGAGAACAGGGGAGGGAGGGCTCAACTGGCCCCAACGGAGATCCTGTAAGACACAGTCAAAGATAATAACACACACATTGACATGGACGCACACACATACAGGAACTGTAGTACATACAGTACCACTGTTGCTTAGCCTGTTGTGTAGAGTTTCAGGAGGCAGCACAGCCCCAAGTACGAACCACCCACTTTTCTCTCTGGCAGCATCCTTTTTTTTCCAGTTGGAGAGCGGAACTCCCGCCCGGGTGCGCATGCACGTGTGAGCATCCATTTTTCACGTTGAGGCGGGGGGAGTACATTGTGCAGAAGCCTGAACAGAGGCAAACCTGGCTAGAGCCCCAAGTGCTGCCCACTCCTGCTGCATGCTCCATCTCCCCTCTCTCGTTCTCAGCTTTTTACTCCTCCTGGGAACATCAACACTCACTCTTTCCCCTCTGACTCAGTTCTTCTCTCCGTCTGCTCCAGCCAAAGCCTCAGTATGGTTTTCTTAATAAGGCACCGGGCAGTGTAATAATAATAATACGTTACAAGCGTTAGTTGTGGTAACCTCCGTGATGTCAGAACTTTGAATGGCTCTTTTGTGCTGCCTCCTTTTCCTCATCAGAGCTGAATGAATAGTAACTGAACTGAAGAGTACAGCAAACATGGAATAACTGACATGTCGGGCCTACCTCATACACTCAGGGAAAAAACATATCCTCACATGCACTAATGTGCTTGACATCATTTGCACTCATTAAACACTGTCAAGCTATAGTATAGTGTACAGCACTTCATATACCATATTGCCATAGTGCCAGTTAGAAGAGCAATATTAAAGGTAAAATTAAGCACTTTTCATGTGGATTTCCAGTCATTGTGGATGGTAAATGGAGTCAGTTGAAACAGTAAACTCCTCAGTCCTGCTTTAATAAAAGAGAAAACAAAGCTCTTCTGCTGCAAAGTCCGTTGTTCTTCCTGCATCCAGTGATGTCACAGTGATGTCATGGTGTTAAAGAAGAACTACAGACCTCCTTTGGGTGGCCAGGGTGTGCTAGATAAGTTTTTTTTATTATTTTTTTTGTCATTTTTTGGCCATCAAAGTAAACAAAGTAAGAACTATACTGTAGGCTAAGGCTGATGGTCTTGGGAGTCATAAGCTTGCTTGCAATGCATTGTGGTACATGTAGGCACTGCTGCCTGTCTCAGTGAGCAGTAAAACTCTCGGTCAATAAAGCAACACTGAGGAACTCTTTGTTTCAATTGACTACATATACCATCGACACTAATTGAACATCATCGTATGAAATGCTGAATGTTCCCTTTAATTTCAGCTCTGTGTATCCACTGTATAGATGCGGTCCAGTTGTGATTTAGCCTTGCTTCGCAAAGACTGGAAACGGGGACAATACCCATTAGGGCTGCGACTAACATTTATTTTCTTCATTTATAAATCTGATAATGTTAATCTGTGAATTATTTAGTCTATGAAATGTCAAAAAAAAGTGAACAATGCTCATCAGAACTTCCAAATGCCCACAATGACGTCTTGAAATTGCTTCTTTTGTCCAACCAACAGTCCAAAACTCAAAGACTCCTCATTTAATATTAATATCATAAATAACAAAGAAAAACGGCAAATCCTTATATTTAAGAAGATGGAATCAGCATTTTTTTGGACAATTTTGCTTGAAAAATGATTGAAATGATTAATTGATTATCTAAATAGCTGGCAATAAATTTTCTATTGATCGTCTAATCAATTAATTGACTAATCGTTGCAACTCCAATACCCATCAATACATTCAAGTGTTTCGCTCCATTTCAACAGTGTGCAAAGTTGATGACTTCACTCTGAGGACAGGAGTGCTGCATGCGGCAGCTGGACTCAGCTGTTGTTTGCCAGGAAATAGCGCCAATTCAAAAGCTCCTTCTATAAACTACAATGACTTGTTTTCTATAACTGTAAATTATGTGTCAAATTCACAAGACATAATGTGTAAATCAGACAGCTTCAGAGGTTTGGAAGGAGGTTTTTTTTCCATTTTTGTCAGGGCTAACTTCTGTTTCCTCATGCGTCCAGTCCTCGTGTCAAGGTTAGGTTGAACGTGTCTCAGTCTCAGCCATGATCACTGGGATTATTGTAATACTGATCTGATTACAAACAAATGTCCTAAAAAGTTGGAGTTTTGTGGTAAAATTTTCCAAATTGTATGAAACAAGCTACTGGGAGTCTACGCTGCAGGATGCTGGTAGACATTTAACTCACCACATATTAACATACTATGATCTTGTTCTGATAGCAGCCATTTTGAATTTACTCAGCCTGTGACACTGGAAAGAAATCCTATGCAAACAACAAATCCTTCAGAGATTCAGATTGAGCTAGCTAACAGTTATCAAGTCAGCTCGCAACTATTGCTTCGGTTTTGCTGAGCTCCAGTGATTTAACTTCTCATCTTGACTCAGTGATGTAGAAATGTACTCCAGGACACTGTGACATCACTGTTGGGTGTGATTTCAGGGCTGTTGGACCTCTAACTTCTGGTGAGACCCAACAGTCCTTGATATTCAGCCTCATATTAATTAACACTTCAGGTTGAGACAATTTCAGGCCAGCTTCTGTCTTTACTAGCCATCAAATACAGTTGCAACAGTTTGCCAATGCCAAAGACTTATGGGAATTCAAGTACAGTATGAAACATGCCCCAAATGTGAAGCAGGACTATGTCTCTGTGTTTCTGTTGCTGTTGATGGTTGTGAAAGCCTTTTGCCAGTTTTTTCCTTCGGCTGAGTGTGCTTTATGTGGCTGTTTTTGTTGGAGAAATGTTTTAACGGTGTCTCATTAACCGTGGTTTTGTTGTTTTCCAGGGTGAGGCTGGCAAGAACGGGCCTCCTGGCTACAGAGGAGATGAAGGACCACCTGGACCAGAAGTGAGTCTAACGTGACACACACATTCATAGCATACAAAAGGGCCTGAAAGCCTCATTTGTCAGTCAGCTTCCTACTATTAGTTGGGTGATATGTTCCTACTTAAAAATAAAATTATGTGATTTTTGTATTAGTATTTTTGTCTTAATTCTTCTCACTTGCTTAAAGGTAGGTGGGGAGGGAGCTTAGTGGGAAGACTTAGGCCACAAATGTTCATAGACCAATCAGGCTTTAACAATGGTTGAATCAGAATTTCATGACAGTCCAGTGGGTTGGTCACTGTTAACCACACCCACACAGCCCAGATGAAGGAAATTAGGTTTTAAAACTAAATTGAATTTTAAAACTTTCCGTTACCTTATTTAGTCATGAATGTTTAATGTTACAGAGAACTAAGCTTTAAAACCAAGTTTTGTCAGTGTTAAAGCTGAAGTAAGCAGTTTATTTTTAGCATCATTGGGCAAAGGTTCCTTGCGATCTTTGTGCATTTTGTAATTCAAGTGGTCTGAAAGGAAAGCTAGACTCCTACACTTCCTCTTGGCTCTGTTTTCATGCACGCTCACACCTCAACACAATGCCAGATTTTGCATGAATACAGCCAAAACAATCCTCAATCTGATCTACCTGTGTGTGTGTGTGTGTGTGTGTGTGTAAAACTCTATCTGCAGCTCTCACAGACAGAGAGCAGAGGAGAGAGACAGAGACAGCGAAGTAGCCATTTGTTGCTATGTTTTTATAGAGATCACACCTCAAAACCGGCACAGTGTATTGGCTGGGGGCTTCACACCACTGCCAAACAGGCTGAAGCCCAGAAACGTCCCGAGTAAAGCAAAACATGAGAAAACAAGAGAACACAGCTGAGGGCAGGGTCTCTGCAGATACAGACACCACCACACACTTCTACAGCATCATAAGTGATGCTTCAGAGGGATTATGTTTAAACATGTTTGTTTAAGTCCATACATTGTTTTGTTTTTTTAGGAAAATGTTGTATATTATGCCTTTAATCTTATTTAGCCATGAATATTTGATGTTGTAGAGAAACACACAAGATTTCAACCTGTGTTTTTAAAGCCCAAAACAAAAGAGCTCCAACTGTAACTCCACTGATTTAACTCCAAAATCCAGAAAAATGTGCAGTTTACTGTATCAACTGCAATCTAAAAAGCTGCTATAACCATCAATCACGCGTATTATAACTATTATCAACCATTACGTTAAGTAACTGGACATTTGTAATCACACAATCGAGGCAATCAGCTTGTAATAACCTGCACCAGATTGCAGTAACTCATCGTTACGTAATCACTTAAAAGTCATTCTGCTACATGTGGACCGTGTTTGTTCACACACACACACACACACACAGTCAAAAACATATGATAAAATCCAAATGTTTTCAACATGTCACATTTCATATGTTTCTAATCTTATCATTCCTTTCATGTACCAGGGACCCAAAGGACCGAGAGGAATCAAAGGAGCTCCAGGAGACAGAGGCCAGATTGGGGAGAGGGTGAGTGTGGGAGACAGAGAGGGGGGAGAGACAGCTGTGTGCCATCCATCATTTTCCCTGCCATGAGGTGTGTGTGCGTGTTTCTGTGTTTCTGTGTTTCTGTGGATCTGTAAGTGCTTCTCTTTTTCTGATTTTCAGGGAGAAGATGGTGTCCAAGGAAATGGTACTGCAGGTTGTCATGGTTTCCAGGTATGTATATATATGTATGTCATATATGACACACTTGGCTACATGTGAATGTGTATAATGTGAACATTTACATCTTTTTCAGGGTTATCCTGGGCCCCGCGGAGACCCCGGCGAGCCGGTAAGAGTTCTTTCACATTTTTATTTTAACTTCTATTATTAGAAACCAGATGTTGGGCAGACATGTTCACAACTGATAGAATCTGAATTAATATAATTGAGTTTTGGTAGTAGTAGTAGTAGTAGTTTTAGTAATTGGCCTACACTCTTAGGAATAACTAACTGGATCCATAATGGGTTCTTCAGCTTGTCCCCATAGGAGAACCCTTTTTGGTTCCTGGTTGAACCTTTTATAAAGTCTCCACTTGGAACCCTTTCTGAGTCTTCTCCCTGGACCACAACATAAGCAACTAAAACCATCTGTGAAGATGGATGATGAGAGGTTCTACAGAGAACCCTTCTATCGTGTAATATTTCCACCCTGATCCCATTCTGCAGGTTCTATCTAGAATCTTTCCACCTTCTGGATGCAAACAAGAACTCACACAGGATGCTCTACCAAGAACGCTTTTATATTCCAAGCGTTTAATCTAGCACCCACTCAGGATGTTCTACTGAGAACCCTTTTCATATTCCAAATGTTTTATCTAGAACACACTCAGGATGTTCTACTGAGAACCTCTTTAAATTCTGAGGGGTTTATCTAGAACCTGCCCAGGAGTTTCTACCAAGAAACCTTTTATACTCCAATGGTTTTATCTAGAACCAACCCGTCACATTCTCTTGAGAACCTTTTCTATTATGGTACAAGGAACGCTTGATGACTGAGTTCTCCAAGGATCATTGAAATCCTCGAAGAAATCAATCATTTCTCTCTTACAAAGAAACCTTGACAAACCTTTTCTTCAGTAAAGGGTTCTTAGGAAGCAAATGGTTCGGGGTAGAACCTCAGCCATCCAGGAAGTACCCTTTTAGAACCCGTATTTCTAAGAGTGTAGATATTACTTTATATTTTATATTTACACATCCACACTGAATATGAGTTTCCATATTTGAAGTTTACTGCCTGCAGTGTAAATCGCCCGTGTGCGCTCTTTGACCTCTGACATTTGCTGTGTGACCTTCAGGGTGGCAAAGGAACCCCTGGACCCAAAGGAGACGACGGAGATCCCGGAGATCCAGGCACCGATGTGAGTCTGACTCCTTTTTGGAGTCGCTTCTCGCTCTTGATCGCATTTTATCTTTCCTCAATCCCTTTTTGGCGGAGAGCGCTGACAGGATGTGAGTCACATGTGTGGATTTGTGGCCACATTTAGATATTTCATTTTTTTTACTGCGCTCTTTTAACACATACGATAATATATAATAATGTGTTTCTTCTTTTCATTTCTGTCTTTCATTATGTTTTTCTGCATTAGCCCCCCACATACTTTACTACTACTTATTGTTCTCAGTCCATCCATCTCGCTCTCACACTCTCCTTCTGTTGTGCAGCTGGAAATGCTTTCTCGAGAAGATCTGAACACATTTTATGTGTGTGTGTGTGTGTGTGTGTGTGTGTGTGTGTGTGTGTGCGTGTGTGTCACTGGGGAAGAGAGCGTTGAGCTGATGCAGCTGTGTATATGTCGTTGTCAAGGATACCAGGAAATGAGCAGAAACGATGGAGGGACTGCATTACTCTTTTAGTGTGTACGTGAGTGAATGTGCATGTGTGTGTGTGTGTAGACAGCACATATGTGTGGTTACCCGTGTCCACATAGCGTGCCAGTTTTAACACTTTAACCCCTGGTTCAACCTGGTTGTGTTTACATTGAAATTACTGCATTTCCAAGGCCTGTGTTTCATGGCGTAAACATTTCTGCACATGTTTGTACTTTTCTCTCGTCCGTACATCAGTGCAGCCCGGCCTCTTTTCTTCCAGAGGAGTCCCACGTTGTAAAGCTCTGGATTTACACAGTCAGATCAGTTTACCACTCATCAGGACTCTGTGTTACTATAGCACAGGAGTATAATTCACCCAGTCACCCCACTGTGTGTAGTGACAGCAGCACGCAGGAAACATCTCATAACCTCTGTAACAGACTTCACAGCTGTGATAAAGGATGATGATCCCCAGTTTGATTACATGGTGCCAAATCACTGACTCAGAACATGTATGATGTCATGGGTCTGTTTAAAGGAAACACTTTTGGAGTATCCACAAAAACTTCCAAGTGCTACTTGAAGTTTGTTTCTTCATTGGCTTTTTCTAGACTTTTTCACTGGCTTTTGTCTCGTAGTCTCGTAGTGAAATATAAATAACAAACACCCTAACCTCAATCAGTCTGCAAACCTGTGCTTAAGATTTGGGGATATATATATATATGTAACTTTGTTGGCACCTTTTCATAAAGGTAAAGGTTTTACCATATATACAATCATATTAAGTACAATTTACAGCTAATTTCAGTCTCAGTTTGACCCATTTTAGTATTAGGAGCAGTGGGCAACCTTTCCTTTCCTGCTTATCTTCAGCTGTGATCTGTATTCAACTCAGAAAAACCCAAACAAAATATTAATTTATTTATATGCATATATACATATACAACCAGGAAATAATTCTGCTGCGCATTTGTTGAATTTACATCAGGAGGAATGTAAGCAGAAGCAACAAGATGGTGGTGATAATATGGTTTTCATCTTCACATATAAAGGTCGTCCTCTGGGAAACATTGTCCATCAACTTTGATTTTATTTTAGCACCAAGCGTTAACATGACATTGACATGTATCTTGGGTACGTGGACAGCTCTAAGTACAGGTGTGAAGGCACCCAAGATGCATTGAGGACGCGCTGAGATCTGTTCACTCGGACAGTGGCGTGTACGTCAGCGTGTCCTTTTCTACACTGACGGACTGCCTTCTCTGTGTGAGCGAAAGTACGTAGTCATTTACATGACAACAGCATCATATTAAAGTGAGAAACAATGAGAAGAAGCCACAACGACAGGAGTAATGGTAGAGTACACATATTGCTGCCTCCCAACGGTTGTAGACAGCAAAGCATTTTGTTTTTGCAAACGGAAATGATGTACATGTTTATTTGCATAAAGACTTTGATGTGAGATCTGATCACAAATGGTTCCTTGAGAAACATGTGGAGATGCATTCTTGCGCCAGATGTGAACTGACGTACTTATGGCTGTCAGCTTGTGATCGAATCACCAAACATGCATGTTAATGCCAGATGTAAACAGTTCTTTAATTAAATATGCAGCTACAGGCAGCAGACTCTGTCTGAAATCTGCAACCCTAAAGTGCACTAATTAACGCCCTAAAACTTTTTTAATTCATGCAAAAAGTGTTGCTTAAAAGCTTCATATTTAATGGACAGATGAGAGTGGCATCAATCTTCTCATCCAGCCACCTGCAAGAAAGTGAATAAGTGCTTATCCCAAAAACCATTGCCTTAAACAAAACATTTCTAATCTTCCTTCTGCTGCTGTTCCATCGGTCAGTCCATGACTAAGCCCTTTATAAAAATACATAATAAGATGCCACATGTTGTCCATTCTGTGGAAAAAATGAATCCATCACAATCCATTTATCCCCTGGGGCATTCATCCATCTTTTTTTTTTTTCTCTTTTTAACAGGCCGTTATATCTGTTCCTCTGAACAGTCACTTGTTTGTTCCCACATGTTTTACATTGGTCCGCTCACTGTTTTGGACAGTTCAGTGGAACAAACTGTTACCACTTCGAAATCATGAGACCTCAAGCTGGCTAACAACACACTCAGAAAATCTAATGCCACCGACTTCATTGTGATTTTTTGAGCATCTGTATCTCTAATTTAAATTGCTTAAATATTTTCACACTGCACAGGCATGCAGTTTGTTGCCTGCGCTTTCTCTGGCCAGAGGGGACAGCGGGTTATAGGCAGGGGTGTGTCAGAGAAGATAAAGGTGGAGACCGACCCTTTGACTTTTCCACCTATTTAACTTTTTAGCTGACACACTATGGAATGATAATATACACATAATCAACAGGGTACAGCGCACAGTCACATCTGGCTGCATGTCCTCAAATATGACGCCATAAAATCAAGGTCAGGACATGTGCTTTAGTAATTATGTGGATGATATGGCCCATGTCCTATACATCAGAGTGTTTGAACTTGAGAATGTAGTAATTGGAACCGTGTGTGTGTGTTCTTATTCAAAGCTGACAGCAACTATGCGTGTGTGTCTGTGTTAAAAGCCAGGTGGTTGGCATTACCCTTTCTCTCTCTCTTCTCTTTCATATCTGTCCACTGTAGGTAGATGGTTGTATCGCAGAAGTGCAGATTAGCTGGTTTGAGTCGGCTTCCAGCTCAGATCAAAGAGCAAAAATCACTTACTGTGTTGATTTGTGACTTTCTTGCCCTCACTGCATCTCAGTTCTGTCAGGCATGTTGAGCCACAAATGAGTTTTTATATGACTACTAGGGCTGCCCCCAGCTGAAGATTTTACTAGTCAACTACTAGTCATCAATTCAAGCCGTTAGCCGAATAGTCGTTGCACATTTATGATATTAATTTAATTATTTCAACATATATTTTTGGCCACAAAGCAAAATAGGGCTGTAGGTGGGAGTCAAACCCACGGCCACTGCAGTGGATTCACTGCCTCAGTATATGAGGCACATGCTCTACCAACTGAGCTACAAGGCTACCAGCGGTAATGATTCTGAATGTGTCAGAACAACTAGCACTGAGACGTTTTGTTAATTTATTTCAACACAATATAACTCACAGGTATAAAGAATAAATAACGATGGATGATGTATACTTACAAATTAACTCGCTCCTTAACACACCGTGTCTTTGTTGTCCCTGGAGTCGGAGTCCTGGTTGAAGCCTTGTTGCTGACTTCTTTGTCGTCAAACTGTCTCTGAGACTCTGTCCCAGTCTAGTCGAACTACTAACTGAGCTAATTAGCTAACTAGCTAACTAAATAGCTAACTGCAGCTACAGCACAGCACTAGCAATCCATAGCCCCTGTGCTCGCAGCATAAACGAATAAGTACAAGTGCCCCATATTGTTAGTATATTGTTAGTGACTTCAGTGTTACAAGAGAAAAGGTCCATGTTGCAACATTTTCATTACTTTGGTACCTTATGACAAGGCATTGCTCCTGAATGGAGTTTGAAAACTTTTTTGGCTATTACTTCTCACTGAGAAGTTGTTCAGTTGGGGCAGCCTTTGTGACTACCAATCAGAATGTGCTTGAAGCAGAGCAGAGATGAACTATGTGTGGACAAAACTGGTTGAAGCTTTTTTTTTTTTTTTACCTTAAGGATTTGAAGACATTAAGTCACACTTCTGTTATTGTATCAGCTTTTTTGATGAAGAGAATAGATGCAGCGCTGCCTTCGAGTCTGCACATGTGTTTGCAAGCCATTTGGAAAACCATTTCTCGAGCATAATTCTATTATGCGTGGTATTTATGTAATTCTCTACAGTTGTCTGCAGTCTTCTCCACAAACCAAAATGTCCACATTTCTTTATTGTGTGTAACAGTATCTCTGGGAACATAGACTTTAAAGTCGGGATAATTTTCCTAACTTGATTTACAGTGTTAAGCTCCTTATTCGCTTCACTTCCACAGTCTGGATCATAATCTCATATCGATCAGCAGTAGTCAGAGTTCAGCAGCTGCAGCAGCTTTGGCTGCTCTCTCCAGGCCAGATATGGCCTCAGCTAAGATTTGAGATGAATTTTGAGACTTTGCTCAGACTGACTGTTCCCTTTGGAAATGTTTTGATAAGTTGATTCCATTTCTAGAGGGTCATGTGTCTTGTAACATATACTGCAGCCTTCTAGAAGTTTCAGATAGGCCTCTATGGAATATAGTGAAATATTGACTTTGGTTGTATCTCATCATTTGGGGGATTCTCATGCAGCCAAAGTAAAGAGAAAATGAACAAAGGAATTAATGTGGGAAGAAATGGAATAAATAAGGAAAGAAGCAAGGACAAAAGAAAGGATATATACTTCTATGTACTACACTATATACTTCTACTGTGATATATATCAATAATATCATCCAACCCCAGTGAACACACACTATAATCTATAAAAACATGTTTTAGTTGGGGTATCTCAAGGCTTTGTTTTAGGACCATTGCTTTTCTTCCTGTTTTTGTGTGTTTTTATGCTGATGACACCCAGATTTACATTGTTATCCCACCAGGTGGTCTAGATTGTTTTTCCAAGCTGAGCGTTGTCACTTAGTAATCTGGGTGTCACCTCCAATTCCTCACTCACTATCAAAAACGCTTGAACAACATCCTCAGGCATTCCTGGTTTTGTTACACAGAACCATCTGGGAAGTTGTCCTTGAAAACTGTTTGGAGAGGGGCAGTCACCTTTTTAAATACACTTGGTGAAGTGATTGGATGAACCATCTTTCCATCACTGTCTATTTCACTGTCGACATCAACCAATCAGATCACATGTCATAGCCAGTGGAGCCAGTTGGTAAATCAAACTCTTGCCAAAGCCCATCAGGAGAAGAGTAAAAACATTGTTTGTTATGCCAGTGAAATGATTTTAGTTGACTTTGGCACATGATCCCAAAGATTAGAAGAGAAGCAGCACATGCACATAGCTGTACCATCCCCCTGCAGTTATATGGAGGCCTCTTAATTTATAAAACACACCCACAATACACAAAGCTGTCATCTCATCGTGAAAAATTACTGCACATTACGGCCAAACAGTGATTGATGTTTACAGCAGTACATGTTTAACATGGATACTGTGTAAAGCTTTGTAGTTGTATGTATAACATGTGTTTCCATCCTGCTGTTTGAGATAGATTTATTTAAGAAAAAAGGGACTCAGTACAGGTTTGGGCCTTTCACTTAATCTTCACCCTTTCCCTTCTTTTACAGAACAACGACCCAGGGAATCCAGGACCTAAAGGAGCCAAAGGTCACAGAGGACCCGAGGGCAGACCGGTAAGAATACCATGGAGCCGTGGCATGAGCTGATTGTGTGTGTGTTGTAGGTTTGTCTGCCTGTGTATGCAAGTTGAGACATTGGAGGGACTGCTGTCCACACATGCCAAGTAGACCTCCCTTTAACTTTTAACCTACTCTCACATTCGCATTTTGGTGTCTTTTTACTCTTTTCTGTAAATATCTAAAGTGGAAAATGGCCTTTGTTTGAAGTTATGGTGAACGTAAGATTAGCCGAGCACAGCTCAATTGGAAACTACATTTTAATTGACATGTTTATAAAGTCACTGATTTTATTCTTAACAAAGCCGGTATGATTACTTTATATCAAATGTCAGGTTATTTCCTGCCACAGTGGCAGAATCAGGAGTTCCAAAAACTATTATGTAATTGTTTAGAATTTGCATTCATTCAGAGGATAAGTCTGGCGATATTCTTAAGTTTTGTTAACATGAAGAAATCCCATGAAAACAACAAAATGTGTGTTAGTATATCAAGTCATTTCCCACGTCCACAGCCGGTCTGTGGTATTCAGGCCCCTTCAGTCTTCCTCAAGACTTGAAAGAGGGATAACAAAGATATACTGTCAAACTGGAGAAAGAAGTGTATTTGTTGGGACCTGTTTTCAGCTGTGGATTAATGCACATTTGGTGCTTAGTATTTACATATGGTGACCAGATGTCCCAATTTGTCCAGGATTGTCCCGGTTTCAAGCTGGGTTTCTCAAGTCCCAACAAATATCTGTAAAACACTAAAACACTAGAATGTACCAGTTTTCAACATTCTCTGCCAAATTGTCTTTGTTTTCACCCCAATTAAAATAATAATTAGAATATAAAACTATCAGCACTTACACAGATGTTTATCGTGTTCTGTCCCACTCATTAGTACCAATGTAAAAACATAAACATTGCACCATGTGTCTGTATGTGTGTCAATCAATCAATGTGTCATTGTTATGGCTGTAGATAACCGATGAGTCATAGACACACGTCTCCCTCTGACAGAACCTGTCTGTAAGTGTGGAAAATAAAGATAAAGATAGAAATGCTGAATTGATGGTGGTAGACATGTTAATGATTATTCATTAATTGATTAATTGACATTAAGAATTTGGAAAATTAAAAATGTCACGATAATTGATAGTAATGTCAGTGATTGTGCCTCAATTTGACATTGTTCTGTCTGGCAGAGCCGTCTGTTGAATAAGAAAACTGTAAATAAAAATGAGAAACAAATGAAAAGAGGAAAATGAACATGAGAAAAAAAGAGGAAATTGTGCATATTGCATCTTATTAATCGTGAATGATTAATCGATTATAAGCGTTTTCAACGATCGGTTAATGAAAATGCGCAAAATCTGCAAGACTGGATTGCGTCCATGGCTCAAGGTGCCATCGGGTGGTGTGCTATACCCTGAAATAATTGTTTCCTCATCCTGATGAAAATGCCTGTGGTGCTTGCATGAACACACAGCACACTTAAAACTATGATGTGTAGTATTTGTGCATTAAAATTTAGATAACACAATATATATATGTTATATAGTTTGTTCAGCTTGTTACTTATATTATCCCAAATGTTTTCAAGGTATTCATAGTAACAGTGCATTTCCTGCTGGCTGTTGCTGGCTAGTTGCTATGACTTCGGGAAGACACGGGATACATCAGATATGTAAGAGTGTGAGGAACAATGACTTTACGATGTCATCAAACTATGTATTTTGTTATTGTTTTAACGTGAGAGAAACCCACAGCGTCAGACTTAAAATATTGTGCGTTTAAAACTTTGACAAGCAACACGAACCTCAGTCTTCAGTGTGAGAGTCCTGTGTTTGTTTCCATCCCTCCACCCCATCGCCTCATACGTGTATTTTCTCGCTCTTTATACTGCGTCACCTAACACAGACAGGTTTGTGTTCAAGTTATTTGGTGCTTCTCATACAAATGCTCAAATGTACATTGTGCGTCTGTATGAGACGCAGAGGGGCGTGACAAGGCGTTCGTATTTGACAACCTGGGAATGAGAACGGACTGGAGAAAACAGTGTATTTATAGTATCAGGAACTACTTTCAGCTGCAGATTAATACACATTTGGTGCTCTAGTGAGTATTTACAGCACCAGGACAGTAAATAAAAGAAAGTGCCTGCGTTCATGATAATGAAAGAACATGCCAGATGGTTTGGATTGCTGATGTGTGTTTTAATAATAGGATAAAAACTAAGGTCTATGTCAAAGAGAAAAAAAATGTAGCATGCTTTGGCTACAAATTCATTGTGGGTTTGGGCCTTTTAATTTGTTGACACTATACAGTATATAAAAATAAAGAACATCATCTAATTGGGCAGAAAGTTGCCCCTGATTCCTTAAACATCCAGTACTTGAGCTAACGTTAGTTGATCTCAACACTCTACACAACATCAAACCGCATGTTAAGACATAAAAAACGCAGCCGTTAGTTTGACTCACAGTGTGTAGGAAAGACAGAGTAATTCCCCTTCACCAACTTGCAAATGAAGCTTGTGGTATTGGATTGTGTGAAAAGATTGAATCTAAATATAACTCTGTGCATGAAGACATGTTCTCCAAGGCCTCAGAATCTACCCTTTCACACTTTCCATATTCTCTGTCTCTCCTCCTCCCTTTCCTGCTCTCTCTTCCACCTCTCCTCTGGCTCGTGTCTCTGCTGCATATTTCTTATGAACAGTTTGCGTCATGCGTCCTCGAGACCTTTTCTCCCCGTCTGCAATTAGCGTCTCTGTCTCCCTTCTTGTGTGTGTGTGTGTGTGTGTTTTTCTTTGTGCACACATGCAAGTCACTCTGGCGTCTTTGTCACAGAGAAGAATGCTCTTAAACTGCATTTTAATGTCTGTTAAAACAAAACAGATGGTTGTCCTGCAGCCGAGCGAAAAAAAAACCCTCAAAATGCTGTGGCAACGAACTTTTGGAAGATTCACATGTTGTTGCAGAAAGATAGCAGCGCGCACAAATGCGTGGGTGTGGATGTGGGGAGAGTGACTTAGGGATTGTGGTTCGCAGTCAAAGTAATAATGGTTTTCCGAAGAATCACCGCTTTTTGTATTCCAGTTAAAATAAAAACTTCCAGTGCTAGCTCTGTCATCTTGAAGTCAAACCAAATCAGCTTTTGTCTGGCCAGTTTTTATCTATCAGCGGGATAAATCACTCAGTCCCCCGATCTTCCTGTCTCACTCCTTCTCCCTTTCTCTTCAGGGACCTCCTGGGCCTCCTGGACCACCAGGAACTGATGTGAGTATAAAAAAAAAAGTTTAATCAGTCCATTTAATCTGAACCCTCGCCCTCTTCTTCGCTGCAGGACAGGATGGCTAAGCACCACAGACTTAATTCCCCCTCGAGGCTGCTCTAGATTTGACTCTGAAAGTGATACTGTATGTTCAGTCCAAAGCCTCACATCAAATTTCCTGAACAAAAAAAACCCGACCAGCCCTCTGAGTAAAATATCCCCACTGTCATGTTTTCTTTTTTTATTTTGGAGCAACTTGAAACAGTCTAGGACCTGGTTGTGTTGTGTTTAAAAGTTATGTAATGTGATTTAACAGTGCGTTGCCGTACAGTAACATGTGCTCCACCTCTCTCCTCAGGAATGTGAAATTCTGGATATCATCATGAAGCTCTGCTGTAAGTTAAATGTTCGACTTTTTGCACACTTGAACGCGCGTTTGCAGAAACGAAGCCACATGTACTCTACGTTGAACACTTTGCCCTTTTCAACTCAGTGCCTGATTAGATAAACATGCAATCGAAACCTGGAGTATGTGAGGGTCACGCAGGTTATGTTGTGTTTTGTATTTTTCTGCTAATTAACTTTGATTTGTGTCCCCCCCCCCATCTTCTCCTAATTGCTCCACAGCGTGTCATGGTAAGTTTGTGCTGAATTTAAAACATCATCATCATAATTGTTTCTCATGTTTTACTATGATTTTTTTTTTTGTTACCTGTTAATCTGCAGACAATTAATTGTTTGGTCTTTAAAATCCTGAAAAATTGTGAAATGCTGGTCACAGTAGAGGTCCCCACAAAAATCACACCATAATCATTTTAATGTCTTTTCAGTGAAAATGAGAATAATTATTTAAAAATTAACATTCCCTATAATTTCACAAATCATCACAATTGACCTGTCCTTAAATCCCACCCCCTTTCACCAATAACAGTTGAGCAAGCTTGGTACCTCAGACAAATTTCTTCTTTTCTGTTCTTATATATTCTATGCGCTCGGCTCATCTATGTCAAAAGAAAAACAAATTTTGAAGATGACTGAAGGACGTTGCTTTGGGACCTGTAAAACTGACATATATTCACAGTTTAAGTTGCAAAATGCTGGCAAACTAGCTAGCTAATCGACATCAATTAGCTACCTGGTTAGCTAGCATTTTGCTAACATTAGCTAGCCAGTTAGGTAGCATTTTGCTAACATTAGCTAACTTGAAATGGGGCCCTATAGTATGTCGTTTTTTAGAAAAAAGGGAGAACACTGAAAGCTTCAAATTTTGAAGCACAGAGCAAAAAGGGGCGGGACTTAGGAAGGGTCAGTTACAATATCAGTCCAAAAAATTCAAAATTTGCTAATTTTTCAATTTTTTTTTTTTTCCTTGAAAAATTACTGAATTAGGCTAATCGATTATCAAAATACCTAGCAAGTAATTTTATTTTGATTGACTAAGGAATTAATCAGCTAATCGTTGGAGCCCTACTCCATGGCTATTGTGATTCATTGTGACCTTGTTTATGTGTGTCTTTTGCGTGTCTCCAGAGTGTAAGTGTGCACCTCTGGACCTGGCGTTCATTGTGGACAGCTCGGAGAGTATTGGTGCCACAAACTTTGCTCTCGCCAAAGACTTTATCATCACAGTCATAGACAGACTGGTCAAAGACCAGCAGGTCAAGGTAATGTCCTTCTCTGAATATATCTTTGGTTTTCACATCGACTGCAGAGTAGTTTATATGCATTCGTCTTTGCCAAGCCTGTGTAGGATAACCCGTGTTTGACCTCTGTGGTTTGTGTTGTTTATCCAAAATGATACCAAAAATGTTGAGAAAACTGTTTTCTGGGTTGTTAGGAAATGCTGCCCTGAGAACAGACCTCAAAATAGAAAGTGTGAATGAAAGATATTCTCTCTGGTTTTGGAACTCACTTTTATGTCTCTCCAATGACTCTCCTCTTCCACTTTGGATATAATTACTCAGGATGGGTGGGACGCAGAAATGTTGACAGAAGAAAACACATGCTCGCAGACAAAACAGACCAAAACACATGGTCACCATGCAATGCTTTTCTTTCCAGTTTGCAGGTAATGAGTCCAAGGTGAGTGTTGTCCAGTACAGTGGATCGAAAGCCCAAGAAGTTGTCCAAATGGGAAGCCCCGCAATTAGGTCCCTCACCGATTTTAAACAGTGAGTTCACATACATGCAACCAGAGCCCTGCCTGCTGTGCTTCTCCTCTGGCTCGCTCTTTTGTAATGTCGTCATAATGATTCAGTATCACCACTGCTGCAGAGGGTTGATTTCATTGGTTCAGTTTCTGGTTACATCCCTTTTAAGTCTCAACATCAGTCAGACTGTATTAGGAAGGAAGTCTTCAGTGTTTTACTAATGCAATAAGCTCATAATTCTCTCAGACAAGAACAGACAGTGCAACTTCTAATTTTCTAACTCAATATTGGCTATTTTTATTTTCAACAATGGTGTCTCTTATTTGTCTTTTTTAGACTGAGGAGATCAATTACAGTATCCTCTCTTTGTACCTAATTCAGAAATTGACCAGCGACATATTCAACTTAGCTTAAAAGTAGTTGGCAAGGAGACACAGTATAACTCCATCAAAAGTGCTTTACAACATCTCAAGTTTCTGCCGTACTAAAGGCAGCACCCTCCTGTGATGTTGTTTCTCCCAGGAAACTCCTGTAATTTACATGGCCCTCAAACTTAATTATAAATAATTGTCAGCTTTGTATGTTTGTCTGGCGTCGCTCAAGTTGCCAGATAAACTATGAAACACAATCTACACACTGCATACAGTTCAAACCATCTGTCACCGCAATCTGGCAACTCACAACCTGATTCATGGGGCGTGTGCCCAGCTGCTAACTTAGCATTAGCTGTTGCCAAAATGTTAGGGCAGGATTGCGTTCCACCTAAAAAATCTCAATACACCTGCAAATTTAAGCAGAATTCAACTGGACTGTTTCTATTTATATACCAAGATAATGGCCTTTAGCAAAGCTTGTTGTGTTGATTTTGATATAAGGCATGATGTGGATGTGAGCCAACATATCAGGCCCCAATAGCACAATCCAGATCCATGTCACTGCAATGGATGATACATCTTTTCATTTCATTCTTGGCAAAGCAGCAGATAAGTGTATTTGCAGATGTGCCATTGTTTTTCTTGAGGGAGAAAAAAAGATTTTTTTTGTCATTAATTTCTCTGTGTGTGTGTACAGGGCGGTGAAAGACCTGCACTGGCTGGCTGAGGCCACGTACACAGGCGAGGCCCTTGATTATGCTTTGAAAAACACAATCCAGCTGATGCAGCAAGAAAACCGAGTGGTTCTGGTCCTCACCGACGGACGCTCTGATACTGACAGAGACACGGTTCCCCTCGATGTCCTCTGTGGTAAAAACCTGCGGGTGAGTACAAAAGACTGAGACAGACACAGTCGCAGACCCTCAAATACTAATGCCCCCCCCCCCCCCCCCCCCCCCCCCCACCCCCCCCCCCCCCCTCCCCACCCCCC
>JAJHUR010023091.1:3033-23218 GCA_027495735.1 Lutjanus campechanus | reverse complement strand
TGCCCCCCCCCCCCCCCCAACTAACCTGAAACTTCTGTCCTCATCTCCAGGTGGGAGGTTTGGGAGTGAGGGACTACTCAGGCCGTCAGCCCAACCAGGAGCAGCTCGACAATGTGGTTTGTAAGTCTGACACCAAACCAGGTTTCACCTTTATCCTGGATAACTTCGCTGAGCTGCTAGATGACACTTTCCTGCAGAACCTCACAGCCACTATCTGTCAAGGTAAACACACACACACACACACACACACACACACACACACACACACACACACACACAACTGATCATTTCTGTCAACTGATCATTTTGTACCAACTTCAAATAAACTGACTTGATCCTTATTGTTCTCTTGTCCAGATAAGAAGTGCCCAGACTACAAATGTTCCAGTAAGTATGTTTTTCTTTTTCAGTGATAATAGTTTTACATCTTTTTCTTCTTGTCTCACATTCGTGCATTCAAATAATCAGATAACACAAAGACACAGGATACACAGTAAATCAGAGTTGAAATTAAGCAATATTACAGAAGAGGGTGTGCTTTGCTGTCATTATTAGCACTGTAGCGATGAGGTCTCCGGTGTAATATTGCGATTATACAACAGTTACCAACAAAATAAAAGATTGAATCAAAATTAAGTCATACCGTGTGCTAGTACTGTAACGAAATTTAGTGTACTAACCAACAAGTAGGTCGACCCTTAGTAACAACCAAGCAACAGAGACCATTTCTAGTCCCTGTTGAATCAGCCAGCCAACTTGTGCTAATGTTAACGCTTATTTTTTTAATACCACACAAACACAAAACTGCATAGCTTACTCAGTCTTGCTGTGACTAAGATACTTGCTGAAAAAAAGCTATTTCCATGGACAAACTTAGCTACTACATCTGCAAAGTACACCTGTATTTTCAAGCTAGCAGCACCTGTCGCAGACTCTCCGGCACAGCTGATGGAGGATGCCAGAGCATCCAGTAACATCAAGGCTGGACAGAGTTTCCGTGATCCAGTCATTGACAGTAACTCCTGAGTGTTGTGAAAGCCAAAAGTCAAAATGAATTGAAAAAAGATAAATGTAATTATTCCCAAAATCCAGAACATGTTTTTTTATCCAACGAAACATTCTGTTTCAATCCATATTTGTTGGCGTTCAACCTTTCAAAAACAACAGTTTGATTGTGGTCACAAAACTGTTTTCTCTCTGGCTTGTAGCACGCAAGGGAGGCCACACCCAACAGGATGGTAAACCAGCAATCTAAAAAGAACCATAAATTATATTCATCAAAGAAAGTTGATTTAATTATTCTATCAGAAGGTCATAGTCCTACTTGGGCAGCTGAAGTCTGCTTAGAGGAAGAGCTCGACACATGTGCTGTAGATCAGCGTCTGTAGTGGCAGCGGTTGAGTCCGTGCGGTCACATCAAATGGGCAGGTACGCGAATGTCTGCAGAGAGGCTATGCTCCCACCCTGTGATGAATTTTTGTCACACGGACCCTCACGCACCCGCAGACAGTGAAAGCATAATTCCAGCTTATAGCTGCCTACTGTGATTCATGATTTATCTAAAAATAAAAACACTTCAAAAAAACCCTCCACTCTTGACGAAGTAATATTTTTAGTGTTGATCACGGTGTGGTGTCATGCTGCTTTTAAATGTCTAGTTGACCAATCAGATTGCTTGGTCACAACTGTAAAATGAAACATGAAACAGTCAACAGTTTAAACATGAAAATGTATAAATGCTTTTTGTCTGTCTTCCACCCTGTAGTTTACAGAGCCAGTTGAAACAATCGTTGATCAGATTGTACTTGTGTGTGTGTTTCAGTCTCTTTCGCTGAAAGTGCCGATATTTTGATGATGATGGACAGCTCGGCCAGTGTGGGCCAGAAGAACTTTGAGACAAGCAAAACCTTCGTCCGCCGCTTGGCTGAGCGTTTCCTGACAGCCGATAGGAAGAGGGGTATCAATGTCAGAGTGGGTCTGGGCCAGTACAGCCGAACCGCCCGCATGGAGCAGGCACTAACCACCAACCTGACCCTTATAGCTTATCACGCTGAAGAGGCGACCTTCCAAAATGACGGCACCAACTTGTTAGAGGCCTTGCAGTTTGGCATGAGGAATTTAGGCACCGGCCGTGGAGACGCATCGGGAGGCAAGAAAAAGCTGATCCTGTTCTCTGATGGTAGATCTCAGGGCGTCACTGAGGCTGTGCTGGAGAAGCGTGTTCGTGAGGTGGCGGACGCCAGAGTGGAGCTCTTCGTCATCGCCATTGGCAGCCAAGTCAATGAGGCCAACCTGCGCACGCTGGTGAGCAGGGGGCGGCAGGACGACATCAGCTACGCCCAGCGTCACCTGTTCCGCATCGCAGACTACCCCTCTCTGCTCCGCGGGGTCTTCCACCAAACCGTCTCCCGCAGGGTCTCCTTGCCCTGAGTGCAGGGCCCCAAACACCAGGACCAACACGCTTTAGATTTTTAGTCCCATTATGAATAATCAGTCTCACTCATTTACCATACACTGTGTTCGAGTACTTAAAAAAAAAAAGAAATGTCACAAAAAGACAAATGATTGTGTGGCAGACAAAAGGAAATGTCTTCATGAAAATGGCATGGGGCTTTTTTACCCTGAGTTAGGCCTCCAAGGCAGACCATCTCAGGCTGTGTACACATTCCATCTCCTTACACTGAGATCATTAGACCACAATCCAAGTTATGGTGCCATCCTAAAGCATTTCCATTTTAGAGCATCTGGAACGAATAGCTGCCTGGCAGGCAAAGTTCAGGGTAAAGAAGTCCCATTGTTGCTTCGGTCCTGGAGAGCCGTCAATATTGGCCACAACCAAAGTAAATTTCTAGCCATTAAATGCATCGGACTGTTTTCTACTCAGGTATTATGCATCCCTGCATCACCTTCTGCAAATCTGGACCTGTGCTCTCACTTACTTCAACTAAATAGCGTGGGTTGAGAATGGCTCACCAAGGCTTCACTCTGCTGTCTCTCCAGGACCGGAGCCCCTGCCATTTGAAGGATTTGTGTTTAGGCTTTTAATGTGGACTCATTTTTGTAGCGCTTACCGCTCTTTCAAGTGGTGTCGGATTTGTGGAGTCACAATTTTACATAAAAACAACATAAGTGAACCAGTTGCAGTCGTGAATTGAAAACATACAAATTCTTTTGGCGAGTGCCCGGATTTTTTAGCTGGAAGGCTGGCATGATAAGCCAGCCATCTTTGTTTTGTATTTTTGTCCCTATAAGGCATATTGAAGAGGTCTGAGGCAAAAGCCATGACACATTCCATACACGGTGAAAACTCACACACACCCGACATCACTTCAAAGCTCTATTAGATCATCAAACCTACGAAGAGAGCAGGACATGACATCAGACAAACCCATCAACTTCACCTGGTACTAATGAAGACACAACAGCTGGACCCAGTATGTGTGATTCTGTCCGAGTGTGCATGTCTTTACGTGTGTGTGTGTGTGTGTGTGTGAGCACCTCTGTGTGTACATGTATATGTGTGTGGGGGTGATTTTCATGTGTAGCCTTGAGCGACTGTCCTATAAACAGTTGTGCCGGGGTCACTGGTTCAAATGACAGAATGACAGAAACCTGTTCTTTATTTTCTGTGCAAGAAAGACATCAGTCAAACACAAACACATGTACACACACACACACACACACACACACACTTTCAGTGAGGTAGGCAAACATCTGTCACGGTTGAAGGCTGGAAAGGGAACCTAATGGGACTCCTGCCGTGAGCACCTCACACCCACAAACAAACAGAAAAAAACACACACACACCTTTTAGATCCCATCAGCTGTAAGTTTCACATGTTCAGTTTTGTTGTAATCAGTGGCCCAGAGTCACTGTGTTGTTGTTTTTATCTGTGGTGCTATTAGTCTCAGTGTAACAGCCTCTACCCGCGTTGTTAAAGAAGATATTTTTACCTGAGGACACAAAACCTCAGCAGTGTTGTAAGAGCTCCTTCAATAAAGGTTGCTACACCAAAGTGTCTCAGCTCACTTCTGTCCATACACACATGCACACACAGACCTCTGTAGCTTATGAAGCCTGTATACAACTGGAAGAGTGCACTCAGTAGAGTGAAGATCCCCGTTTTTGTATAGTATAGTATAGCGTAAGTTTTCTATAGATATATATAGATTTATATTAAGTTTTTAATAAAATGTGTTATGTATACCAGTCTCATTTTTCTTTATGAAGCATAGAACAGTGTAACGTTACTGTAACTTATTGTCCTGAGCGCACTTAACTATAAACTTAATTAGGACACAATAAACGGGACAATGAGTTCAAACTTCTCAATTTAAACATTGCTATTCATTTAGAACATTACAAACAACCAGGCAGTTTTACACCAGTGTAATAGATTTTGAAATCTACATTTTTGGAGAAACTCACAAAAGCTGAAATTCTACATCATTTTCACTTGATGTTGCCCGTTCAAAGGTCAGAGCTTGCATGTGTCCGTAGAAGTTTGGCCATTCAGAGGGTTAATACTTTGGCATAGAGCTGATTAGATCACCCCTAGTTACTGAATTTAATCCCAACAAGTAACCACTATCATGTTAAATTGCAAATTTTTAGAAAATCAGCTCAGAATTATGCATGTTACAGTCAATTTTGTAATGAAGTCTCAATACATTGTATTTGTTTAGTAGCAACTAAACAGATGCACGGCGGCTCCCTTACAGTCATGATGGCTCACAAAAGGGGTATATTTTATTCTTCTTGTGTCATACCTACTGTAAGTTTAGTGGATAACATTTCAGGTATGCAATTAATCTCTTTGCTCCAGTTTAAGATGAGATGAAACCGTTTTGAAGCCATGACAAAGGCCAAAATGTGGCCTGCAACAGGCTAGATTGGCCTTGTTTTTAGCCTAGCAGTTGTTTATAACTCGAGGCAGTCGTCAGTTTAAAACGGAGCAGTCAATAAAAGAGGTTGATCAAGGTTTCTCAAAACATGTGAATCTAACTATAAGCAGTCCTTGAGCATACAGTCATACTTTGCTGATGGGTCCAGTAGTATGTGGGATTACCTGTGTACAGAACAGACAACAGCTCACACATTCACTCACACACGCACAATGATGCCCGGTGGAGATAAAGATGCATTTTCATATGTTCATAAACATACCTCTGAAGAGCCACCTTTGATAGATATTCACTGTCTTTGAAATTTAAACACTAGATGACTGAGCATGACACTTAACCTCAAAGATGATGACAGTCCTCTCAAACTGTGGTGATCCCTGACTTTTCGTCTAGTATCGTCTAGTATCATATCTAGGATCTAGTATCATCCAGAACATGGGCAGGAAAAGGCAACAGTACCGAAGTGGTTTTCTTTGCTCCCAGCACCCCGGGGCTGAGTCACGGATTGCAAACAGCAATCAGCAGTTAACTAACTTACTTTAGCAACAAGTAAAGTTATCTTTCCATCAAGAAACTCTGTAAACAACCTCAGTACTGCATTCTCTGTTGGTCTCAGAGGCTGTGTTTGTCCCAGTTGACTGTTGACTGTAAGCTAAAGCTATCTGTCCATCAGGAAACTGTGCGATTAAATAAATGAGGACATCAGCGGGGAAACCAGAAAACATTTTCTCCATAACTTATGATCCAGTTTCACCTAAATCAGTGAATAAAGCCATAAATTTGTGCTTTTTGACAGTGAGGCCCTCAGAGACGCTGCAGCCCGTTCTGGACTGAACAGACGTATTCTCCTTGCAGGCTTCACTGCATCATAAGTGAGAAAGTGTTTGTTGGATACAAATACAGTAATGGCCCATAAGTGCAGGATGAGTCATTTAATTTTTAACGATTTTCCAGTAAAAGACTAATTCTGAAATACCATTAAAATACCTCAGAACTGCTTGTTTTGTCATTGTTGGGCCAGATACTTGCGTACAGGTGACGTATAGTGCGATATGTGTTAAAAACACTTAAAAACATCTATTGTAACTTCATGGGAACTTTAAGTTGAACTGCTTTGTTGTTTTAATACTGCATAATTTAATATTATAGAAAGAGCATTCATTGACTCACTGTATGTTTTGTTTTGTTTTTTACTGTGCAAACTATTCTCAATGTGTCCTCATTTGTTAGTTAACATTTCTTGGTGCAAGCTATTTTTCAGTACATTTTTAACAAATTATGCTTTTTGTAAGTGATGGGGACAAAATCAGCCATTTCAAAAAGCGATGGAGACGTGTCCCCTGTGTAAATGACACCAATATATACAATATTTAAGTGTATTGTAATATATATTAACTTGCAGTTGATATTAAATGTGTTTTTTATAATAACCACTAATAACAGTGCACAAGATTATGTCAGTAAGTGATCACAGTGTGACCTAAAGTGACACAAATCCCAAGTTCCACATGTCAGCAAGTATCTGCCTGCGAAGGTGCCCTTGAGCAGCACATCTCTACCAGCTCCAGGGCCGCTGTGCTGTTACTGAGTTTCACCTCTGACCTCCCTGCTGAAGAGGGGCAACAGAATAAAGAATTCCTCCTCTAGGGGTCAAAGGTGTATCACTACAACCATCTTTTTGTTGCATTTGCTTGTAGTACAGAATATATACAGTACATGGGCACGCACATGTTAAATTGTCCTCCTGTCTGCGGCTCAAAGAGAAGAGACACATGTTTTATATTAAATGTTCACACTCAGGCTGCAGCAGAATTTCAGTGGAACTCTCAGTTTGACTTTCCTGCTTTTTTTCTCTGTGGTCCTGATTTTGAGCCACCGTTCTTTGGATCTCTGTTGTGTGCATTCTTGCGTGTGTGTGTGTGTTTGTGCGAGCGTGCCCGTACATGCACTGTATGTGTCTGGACTGCTTGATACATCTCTTCCTGTGTTGAAGCCATTTTTGAAGATCTGATCAGAACATTCCACACAGTTCCTGCCTACATGTGTGTGTGTGTTTGTTTATTAGTTTGTTTGTGTGCATGTGCATGGGTGTGCCCTGTTGCATGGCGATGATGCGCATTTCTGTGTATGATTTACAGCATGCGCACATGTATATCTGTGCGGTTTGTGTGCATGTGGCCATCGGTGTGTGGGGGTGACTGTTCCTCAGAACTTTGTCTTGGCTGCTCTGCAGTTTTTCTGAAACCCAATTTCCTCCGTCCCCCTGTTCTCTGAAGCCGCAGTGATTGGACTTCTTACTACCAGCTTACCGTCAGACCTCAGCACAACCTTCTTCCACCAAAATTCACTGGTAGTGACATAAGTTTTGCACATGGACTTGACCAGGAGTGTGCACGATGTAGCCATGACCTAATGTGCACTGTAAAAATTTAGTGAAATCAACTAATCTTTTCTCATCACCTGAATGTAGTCATTTAAACTTAAAATTTCTATTCATTTTCAGAACATTTCAAAAGTCTTTTGGCTTGAAATTATGAGTTGAATGAGTGAGCTCAATCAACACATTAAATTAATTTTCTAAAGAAACATAATCAGCACATCATCAGACATCCCAGCATGCATTGTTTTAAGACTCAATACTCTCCTGATAACCTTCTTTTTTATATAGTTTGAAGAAAACACATGATGGAAACTTGCTGTGTGTCTCAAATACACACAATTAAAATAAGTCATGGTTGTTTGTTTTCACAAAAGCAGAAACACTGTGAAAAATGAAGTACTGAATTCAGTCCCCATTCACTTACACTTAGAATTGAATCAATTATAATAAATGTTAAACGTTAGAAATGTCTGTGAATGTGACTGAAGAGCTCTTGGTTCAGCTTAACATCTTAAAGGAGCAATGTGTAGCAATTGCGGGTGCAAAAATGAATACTGCAGTCCGAATAGCGAGTTCGCAGACTGTATATTAAATAGGTTGAAATCCGATTTAATATACGATCTATGGTTGAAATGAGTTGTTTCCCCCCATCCCCTCCTCCCCAGACTCAGGGAAGCTCTGCAGGAACACTGCAGGAACACTGCAGGATGCATGCAACTTTCAAAATTGACGCTAACAAGCAACAACAAGTCCTAAACTGTAAGTCGATCAGCTGTTTATATCTGTCAGTTGTCCGTCAATGTAAAACTAAGCCTGTTCTCCTGAAAACAAAAGTTCACTGCTCTGAAAATACACAGTCGGGACTTTGAGTTAAGTGGCTGCCTGTCTCACTGTTTGTTTTTTACAGTGTGCATTTGTGTGTGTGTGTGTGTGCGTGCACGCGCACTGAGGTAACGACTCCCAGCTGCCTTGTCTGAACAGACAGCACATCTGGAAAGAAGGAAAAAAGATTCCAAAAAAGAAGCAAAGGAAAAGAGGAGTGAATGTTAGCTTATCTTGTGTTTAATGTAATATCCTGTTCATTTGTTCTTAAATATAGTCGATTCAGATTCAGAGGCTTCACTGGAAAACATCTGGAGGAACTCTATCACTCCCATACAGACAGTCGCAGAGATTAGGCCCGCCCTGTGGCTGTCGTTTTGTGTATCTGTGCATGCTGCACATAGCATGAACATGTATCTGCTCTTTGACTGTGTAGATTTGTGTGTTTGCATGTGTATGCACATGCTTGATTAGGTTTTATGTTTATGTTGTGGCCTCGTCTTTGCGCATGTTTGCATGCGAAGTCAATTTGAGTCGTTCCATGTGCAGAAGAGTGAGAGAAAAGTTGCAGCGATTGTTGGGAGAGTTGAGCTGTTTATGATTCTGGAACTGATTATGCAGAAATCCCCCCAGACTGAATCGCTCTTTTTGTCCATGTGAAAGAAATAAAGAAAAAAAAATTAAGGAGTGTGTGTGTGAGAAAGAGGGAGACAGAGAGGGAGGCAGAGGCTGGTTTACTCTTATTCGGGAGGGAGGTCATTCCTATTCTATGAGTCACAAGTTTAAGAGAGACCAGAACCCCCCACCACCCCCCACACACACCACCTCCCTCCACCTCCACATCTCTCCATCACATGCACACGCACACACACACACACACACACGTTGCTCTACTCCTCTCTTCCTCTCTTTTTAAGGAAAAACTCTTCCCTGGCCAAGACAGAGAGAAGAGCTTCAGAGAGTAATAACTCTGGTCAGCAGCTGCCCTTCTTCTCCTCCTCCTCCTCCCTCCATTTTCTTTCTCATCTGCATTTGGTGGCCATGGCAAAATGCTGACAGCTGTATCACCTCCAACCACTTCTACTGATCATCACCCACTATTCATTCAGATAAAGTCTAAGTAAAAAGCACGAGGGACTCAAACTTTTAAAGTTATGTGCAGAAAATATGTTTCTATTTTTTCACAAGAGCTGAGATGCTTAAAGACTGACCGATTTAGATCCAGATTTCCGACTTCAGAGGGAAAATTTTACTAAATCCACCTTCGATGTGATATTCTTAAAGTTATGGTGTTTTTGTCACATGTATTACGCTATATGAAAAAAAAATTGTAGATATTCTCTTGAGTTTTTAACAATATTTTAGAAAACACCGGGGTGTGGGCACTAAATCTGTGTCCCACGAAATGCCTTTTTGCTTATGACGCAGCAGAGCATGGAAGGAGGATACGATGATTCACCAGAGCGGACTGCAGTGTTTCTGGGGACAGGGTCTCACTGTACAAATGCACAACTTTATAACTTTATTCACTGATTTGGGTGAAACTGGATCATATTTTATGGAGAAAGTGTTTTCTGATTTCCCTTCTGATGTCCTTTGGCTGGGGGCTTTACGAATACCAAAACGAATACGAATACAAAAACTTTATTGTCCACAATGTGAAAATTTGCTTTCAGTTTCACCATAAAATAAGTTTAAAAAAAATATACAATATATAATGCATAGTCACCACATACACAATCATAAAGAATACAACTCATAAAATAACATTACACATATCATCTCAGCATACAAATTAATGAAAAATTCAACTCAAACACAACTCACATTCATCAGCTGCAGCAAAGTCAGGAGCATCACCCTGTATCATGGTCTCCTGGATCCTAATTTCATTCATTACCTTGACAGGACTTGGAACAAAGGATTTCTTGTGAATATTTCTGTTTGCCTTCGGTAATCTGTAACGTCCTCCTGAGGGTAAAAGTTCAGCTCCACTCTACAATGTCATGATGGACAGATAGCTTTAGCCTGCTTGATGCTAAAGTAGCTAACTGTAACTGTTAGCTGTTAGCGGGTAACAGAACCAGTAAGATTGCGACCTTCAATGTGTAAAAATAAGGGACAGAAAAAACACTATGGCAAACATTTTGACTTGTTCTCATTCTCACTGACAGGACTAATTTCCTCCTTATCTGTCTGTGATTTGGATCTGTAATATGACATCTTGTCTCTTTTTACAAGTAAACTTGAGCTAAAGGTATTTGTCCCGTATATAGGACAGGTGACAACCCTGAGAGCCAGTCTCAACATCCTCCAGTTGTCAGGGCAAACGGGGAATGTTCCCAACAGTGAATACAGTATCGAGATTGTTTACAGAGTTTCCTGATGGAAAACGTTGCTTTGTTTCTTGTTAAAGTAAGCTAGCTGACCGCTAACTACCATTAACTGGATTAGCCATGACTCAGCCCTGGTGTGTGCTGGGAGCCAAACCCAGCAAGGACACCACCTCAGTACTGCAGCCTATTCCCTGTCGCCCCCGCTGTTCTCAGAGACCGTCTCGGTCCTGGTCCGGTCTTGTTCACTGTTCACTGGGAGCTCTCCGAGCAGAGTCAGCTGACAGGACTCTCGTTAGCGTTACATCCATAGATCGCTTTAGCTGCATGGCAAGAAACAAAACGCATGGTGCTATTGGCCAGTCTCCCCAGGAAGCTGCAATGTTGCAACTGTAACAACTGACACAAATTCAACCAATCTCCGTGAATCCTGCATGACCTTGCAGTTCTGTCCACACTTTGCATTTTTTCCACAAATTTGACCAATCATTGTTGTTTCCCGCCGGTTCCGCCAATCGTAGCTATACAGCACACAAATATCACACATTAGCTTCTCAGTGAACTAATGGAATGTTTTATTATTTACTATGTTTTGTATTTATATATTTTTATGTTGTCACAGGTACTGAAAAGAACACAAGGTTTGTCTCATTTATCAATGCTTTGTGCTGTGTATGAGCTCTAAAAAGATTTTGCTTCTGCCCAGGTGCACTTCTTCACGAAGGGTTTGTGAAAATAAACTGTTTTGTACTCTGGCAGGCTTCTGTACTCAATTGTTTTCAGGCACAGTATGAAGCAATCACACCTAGTGTGAAATACCCTCAGACCATTTTTGTTTTCCCTGGAACATGTTGCCTTTGATTTCTTTTTTTAAGTGTACCAAAAACAAAAAAAAAACAAAAAAAATCACAGCTTTTTTTTTTTTTTTCCACTTGGTCTTGCAGTTTTGTTGCAAAATATGTCTAAAAACACTACAACATGCATCACAATTTTTGAGGAAGGCTGCTGTGAAATCATGCATTTTAAACTGAAACGATCCCCCAAAAGCCTGCAAAATCCAGGAGGCCCACAACAAGTCCCAGGAAACACATATGTAGTAAGCACACAACTTGTTCTTTCATAGGAATTTAAAAGACACGCTGTGGAAAATCATACAGGAATCAACTAATCTAAATGTATAAACATGAGTTCTTCTAAGTTTAAGTCTTGAAATGATGATTTGAAAGCCCTGTACAGAGTTCATTCAACCCATTAATTGTTTTAGAGATTAAACCCTCCTGAGACCCTCCTTGCTGTGTCTGTAATACACTTCAAGATGAGTTACAGTTGTTTGGTTTCACAATAACAAAAACACTGCGGACCATGACGAAGATTCGTGTTAAATTCCCTTAACCACTTGAAATTTAATAAATTCACTGGAAGCAATTTCACATATTATCGTTGTGCCAATGCTGGAACAAGCTCCTACAGGAACAGCTGCAGCTGTAAGGTCTTTGTGTCACAGATGGTCATTTTTTTGGTCAGTCATTTTTTTGCTAAGTCAAGTCTCAAATCTCTTACGGTTTTAATAAATGTTCTATTATCCGCTGCTTGCAATTCAGTCTGCTGAGAACACGAAATTCAATCCATGTATTTTTATCACTCCTGTATCTATTAGCACTTAATGTCAACATTGTGTATTTGTTTGGGGTAAGATCGCTTTAAACTGGCTATTGCAATGCAGTATGAAATTATGCCCAGTCACAGCATCCTGCACAATGACGCACCGCAGAACCTCTTATGTGCTACATTTGCACAGCACAGTAGAATATCACTCAGTTCAGAGTGAGTCATTCAACACAGATCCAACAGATAAAAGTTAATGAAAGAGCAGAGGGAACGAAAGAGCAGGGCGAAGACATTTCCTCCATGTAACGCCGGGCAAGATCAAATGATATGACAGTCACGGCAAAGCCAGTATTCTGTGTGAATAAATGTGCCAAACAAACAGTCGCTCATCATTTTAAAATATTCAGCCAACGGCAGCAAGCAAGCCAACATCAGTTAACTGATGCTAAGCTAAACATGTCTGCTAAACTTCCACGAGCACTAACATTCATTTTCACATCAGCTGACAAAGAGACTCAAGTATCTGTGTTTTGAGGCTCCTGACAAAGTTTGATGTGGTCAATCCAGCATCCATTATCCCTACAGAGGTTGCATTTAGAGATTATTTTGTTTGTGTCTCGTTTAAGTTTTTATAGCCAAAGTTTATGACAAAAGGCTTAGCAGCTGCAGGTGTGCTCGCCATGTGTTGTTGCTGCAGCTTGCAGTCAGCTGAGGCCGCGTGCAGCGGATCCGTCAGGCTACGCATGATAATAAAAGTGGGTAATGTCATGCATGTTTACAAGTCCCAAGTTGAAGTTGAGTCTCAAGTGTCTGTGTAAGACTAAAGTGCGACTCAAGTCCAAGTTGCAGACTTAAATTCCCATCTCTGCTTTGAAGAACTGACTCTTCACATTGAGAAAATGTAAAAGGGAATCAGATTTGTTGGCAATGTTCATCAGCTGCTGGTTCAACTTAATATCTTGAGTTTATTGAACATGTTTTCTCAAGTACAACTGAATTAATATCAAGTTTATTTGTCTAGATTTATTTTGAATTCTTAAAAAAATGTGTCTTATAAATTTCAGTCAACTCAAAATTTTTTGTTTGAGAGTCAAAATTCTCCTGACACCCTTCTGTTTTGCAATTTGAACAAAACATGGTGTACGATGGAAACTTGCTGTCTGTCTCTAACACACTTTAAGATAAGTCATGGTTGTTTGTTTTTACTATAATGAAATCACTGCGAAGGTTAATATTGAATCCAGGCCCTTACTTCCTTATACTATTTATGAATTTAGGTAATAAATTATTAGAAAAGTTTTGGTTCAATTGTTTAAATGTTTTTGTTGTTGGTTCAACTTAATATCTTAAGCTTATTGAACATGTTTTCTCACGCACAACTGAATTAATATCAGGTTTATTTGACTAGAAAAGTTTGTTTTGAATCCTTTAAAAAATTCAGATAACTTGTGTTTTCAAATTCAGTCAAATTATAAATCAGCCCAGACTCTAACTTTTCTTTTTTAAGTTAAAACAAATAGTTTATTATCTCTGGTCATTTAATATCAGCAAACTTGCACACTCTGTCAGCCCAAACTACCTTTTCATCTCCCTCTCTGAGCTGATATCCTATCATGTAACAGATGTAAAAGCTTTTCCTGACATGGTCTCCTCCTGTGTTCTGGCCTGGAGAACACATTAGTGGCGGTGTTACTGCTTAATGCATTGGCAGCTCTGCAGGCCGCACCAGAAAATTCAAGTGAATTGGACCCCGCGACATGTGCCAGTGTTGCTGCAGCCGACACATGATCAGCAGTGATGAAATGAAAAGAAATGTGCTTTAGTCTACACTGACAGAGTGTAAATGATAGAAATGGCAAATCCTCTAAAAAGGGGGAGACCTCCCACTATGTCCATAAACACTTAAACACATACAAATAGCCAGCTGAAGCATCTATGGGGATAAACACGGTGAGCAGACTCATGGACAGCCTGTCAGTGTTTACACCGAGTATAAACTTCTCTTACTCGGCCTACTAATTGCAACCAGACCACTAGACAAATGTGAGCCGTTTGTGTGTGTTTATGAGTGCGGGGGGGTTAGGTCTGCTCTTTATCCTGTTCTTTTTCATTCTGATTCACCACATGTATGAGATTAACTGTGGAAACCTCCTAAATGCTCTATCTGAGGGACATAAAAGCTCAGTATGTCCTCCGGTTTCACCATGTGTTCCGCTGAGGGCCACATCTAGAAAACTGTCACACCTCCAGATACTATACGTCAGAGTATGTGGAGTTTAAGGCGTCTTCAAACTGCGGCGTCTGTTAAAAACTTTCATTGGTGTATGGTAGTAATACTGGTAGGGTAGACTGGGGACGGTTGCAACAGGGGACACTTGCAATCAATCAGAAAAATGATAAGAGTCGTGATGCTCTACGTATGTTGTTGAAACTGTCCCTAAGCTGAGCTAAACTAAGATAAATTAAGCTAAGCTAAGCTAAGCTAAGCTAGGCTAAGTGGCTATATCAAAACAGACCACACAACAGTATTTTTCAACATAAAAAAGTCATTGTGGGGTGCATTAAAGGACAGTTCACCCAAATACAAATGTACATGTGTAATTAAAGTTTTATTGCATTACAAATCGTTATATTCTTTCCATCTCACACTGAAATATAAAGATTGAATTACATCTGTAACATCTGTACATTGACTCAACATAGGTTTATGTTCGACAAATAAACAAACAAACCTCAATAACTGTTAGGCTACATGTTAAATGTTAGACTCATTCTGGAGAATAAGGACAAAACTGTATTTTGAGAGGTTTTTGATTTTTACTCTGCAATTATACTGGGATAATATATTTTAAAAGATCAAACTCTTGGTTATTAAACCGTATGAGCCAACTTCCTTGTGATTCATTTTTCTTAAAAAGATTAAATGTAGATGTCAGCTCCGTCAGATGGAAAATCAATTTTAAACCATAACTTTTATTTAGCTTTCGAATTGGCATATTATGTTTGAGACACATCTGATGGCAATATTATTTAATTATTTGTTGAAAAATAGAAAGTTTACCATCTGAGCAGTATTCCTGCTTTTTTTTTTAAAACCAGGAAGTGAGACAGGGGTCCTTAAACCTTTTGATGCCTGATCAAATCATGTTTTTGTAAAAATATGGTAGAAGTGACAGAAATCGATTTTTATGGAAGCAAACATTTTTACATCTGTTTCCAGGTATTGTTAGTTTGAGATTTTGAAGGCTTTTAACATGCTTTTAAATTGTTTGCAGCAGTGAATTTGTGTCTGGGACACGTGTGTTGTCTGGCACAGAGCAAGTTTAGGCAAATTTAAGCAAGTCCTTATTCTCAAGAAAGGCTGCGTACTAAATTAATAAATAATACTGGAATATAAAAAACAATGCATTTTTGTTGCACTTTGTCCTTTCAAATGAACATCCTGAATCAAAAGCCATATGTAATCATCTTTAAATGGTATGTGTAACTACCAGACAGATGTATGTTTAGTAAAGACTTGGTTGGTCTAATAGTTTTCTGAGTAACTTAGAGGAATGCAAAAAGCGTTGCAACCGTCCCCAGTCTCCCCCTCCAATAGGCAACGGGTACACGCGTGCGCGCACACACCAGTTCCAGCGGAGCCATGGCGCCTCCAAGCGGACAGCTGTGCTCACATCTGGGGTGCGCCGTGCGCGCTCAGGAGGAGGGATCAGAGCTGGTCGCTAAGGCTGGATCGGGACAGGAGAGCGAACGGACGGCTCTTCTGCGGGAAGTAAACGCGCATCCAGGGCTATATTTCCCATTTTCTTCCTCCCACGTACCCCATTTCTTTCTCGGCTGTCCCTCCTGCGGAGATGAGGAGATAATCTACGGCGGATCGGCTGCGCACAGAGTTTTGAAGTTGTTGGAAAGAGTTCGGGTAAGCAGAACTTTTACGCACAACAATATACCAATCTCTGTTTCCCTCTGTCTGACACTCTCTTTACCCTTGTGCCTCTTCCTCTTTCAGCCTCTGTCTGTCTCTTTGCATATCTTAAAACTTACTCTCATCAACGAAAAGGAGCGTGTTTTCTCAACAAAACCAGCGTGAGCGTTTGTGTATCACACTTTTATTTCGGAAAAAATCCACAAACCTTATTCAAGAAAAAATAAAAAAGAGCATGAACAATGTCAGTCTCTGTACATCTTTTGCACGTTATTCACCTGTGCTGTGATGAAAAGCTGCGAGGACTCCCAATCACTCCCCTGTCCTGGACCGAGGGAGAGTGGGGACATCTGCAGGAGCGACTCCTCCGCAGGTCACAGCTGTCTGTCCGCTAGAGGGAGCCACAGCAAAGCGCGTGACTGGCAGTCTGCTGGCTGGAGTTAGGAGGGCCTAAAATGATGAGATTTTAAATATTGTTTCTCTTAGTTTAACTGGGTTTCAAAAAGCTGTGGTGTGAGATGACTTTACTTCAGGTTAGACTGCATTTGTTTTGATGATTATCTTGGGGGAAAAAAGTTAATTTTATGGCAAGATGCTGAGCTTGTAGGATGACATTTAATTCTAAAATGGTAATGTGTTTTCTCTTGTTTTTCACTCTTGAGGATGCAAACGTTTATGGTGTAAAAATACAGTATGCTGCAGTGGACAGGTCTTAGCTAATGGATTGATGCTGAACACTTGCTGGTTTGAGATCTTCAGAGTTGATGTAGAGTGATGGGTGGACAAGAGGACCTGAAGGCTTTGTGTTGCAACCAGTGCCAAGACAGAGTGTTATCTGGGCACGTGGACTAGAAGTGGGGGATCCCAGGTGCCCCCATGTTTGAAATATCCAGCAAACGGACCCTCTTGGATGCCGCTGTGGTAGATTAAGTATGATAAAGTACCTCCTAGGGTGCACTTCCAGTGGGTAAAACGTGATCAGATGCCCTCTAAGATGCCACTTTAGTGGAGAAAATGCAACGCAGTACCATACAGATGAACCTAGCTGCTAGAAAATTATTTGGCAAGCTTCTAAATTGTTGAACAACGAAAAATGTTCTGTGTCTTTTTAGAAAGTATTACAGAGGCGTACTTGGTGTTGTACAATTTTAATCTACACCAGGGACTGGACCTGTTTCCCCATAAATGCATAATGACTTTCAGCACGCTGGTGCCCTTTTTAGTTTTTGTGCCCCTGCCCACCAAGCAACCGAAGTCCACCACTGGTTTACTGGATATGAGGGGTGATACCCTCCCATCCCACACTGCTAGCAGAGCTGAGGTATTAACCAGGCAAAGTGGACAACGAGGGCCCTGAAGGCCTCATTTGGTTGGTTTGTGGTAATTTTTTTGTTTTCAAACGCGCACACCTGAGATTATAGGGTTCTTTGAGATGAGAGAGTTACTTGTCTTGGCAAACCTTTCGTGCTGCATATTCTGAAATATGTTTGTCTTTAACAAAATTACAAACAAGAGTCAGTGTGCCACCGCCCCCTAATTTTTCCATCCAGACATGACAGCCAGTGAAGCCAGGCTCACTGTGAGGGAAGGAAAGGCCTCTGGAGGGCAGCAGACTGCGGCCTTGTGAAATCTTGTTGCCTTGCTCTTCTCAATCAGCAGCCTGAACTGTGCTGCCAAACACACCCAGAGTGTTTGGGTTTTTGTTATCACCCAAAGTGATGTATGTTATTTTTTCCCCCTGTTTACATAAGATAATTAGTTCGACTTTTCAGACTGCAGACACGTTTCACTAGTTCAAACAGCGAGTCATTAGAAAACTCAGTGGATCTGACTGAACCTCTGTTGGCTGTGGCTGTAGTTTGGCCTGTGTCCAGGTTTCTACATGAATAATCCACAACGAGGCAAATGTCAGTCATTTCTAGTCTCTGTTGTTTCCATTTACACCAATAAACATGAGAAAGAAGAAGCCATGTTCGAATCATGTCATGCTTTCAAGCCTATTATATAACTCTGTGGCAGCCATTTTGTTCCCTGAGCAGAAGTCAGTGGACTTTCCCTCATAGAGTTCCCTTACATTGATGCCAGGTGCAGAATCCAGATGAAGAAATCAGTTTTAACTGTTTTGCACATTACATTACTTCTTTAGCAATCAACCTATACGTGACAATAATCATACAGTGGGATGATAAGAAAAGACTACAACTCAGTGAAAGCCCCCCCCCCCTCCGTTTTTTTAAAGTCTAACTTAGATATTCCTTATTCATCAAATGAGGTGCAATTACTGCCAAGTCTATTGCTTAAATATCCATGAATACATTTTTTAATTGGTTAAATTCTTAACAGCAATGAATCCATCAATGATTAATCCTGAACATCTTTACTCCAAACATGTGCTGCTGCAGCGGTTTGTTCTGTTTTTCATTTGCATGTCCTGGTTTTCATTGGCCGATTTACAGCCAGATCACCTGATTGGCTACTAAAATGCAAATGAAATGTTTGGCTGTTAATTTAAATTCTACTCAGTAATCTACTATGATCTTACGTAGGTTACATCTTGTAATGCACACTTAAGTACAAGTAAAAGTACAGACTTACAAATCTACACTTCAACATACAAGTACCCCAAAAATTACTTAATTACAGTAATTAGAGTATTTGTAATGAGTTACTTCCACTCCTGCTCAAATGTGAATATTTTCTGGTTTCTTTCGTCCTTGATTAAAGCAAACAGAATGTCTTCAAGTTATGGATATTTGTTTGACATCTTGGGCTTTGGGAAACACTGAATGACATCTGTCACCATTTTCTAACATTTTATGGACAAACAACCAATTAATTTCATCAAGAGAATGATCAACATATTAATGGATGATGAAAAAAGTTGTTAGTTGCAGCCCTAGTTATTTTAAAATAACCTTAACTTCTTGATTTAAAATAGGCACAAATGTCTGTTTTTCCTGTGTTTTATGTCTTTTACACTTTCCATGAGTTCTGTTTCTACTTTATTGATTTTGAGAGATAAAGTAAGAAATAAACAGATTGTTGTCACAGTTGTGTGTCTTGTGTGTCTATGTGTCAGACAGGAGAAGAGGAAGATGCTGGGGTTAGAGGTCATCGCGCTCTGTCTTCTTTTTGGAGCCCTGACTCACGGCCAGACAACAGAGTGCACCAGTGAGTGCCACGAAACTGAAGCGCTGTTGCTTCACAGCCACACTGACATATCATGTTAACATGTTTACACAGTTTTAGAGATATGACATGGAACGTTTCATATTGTTGGTTTAAATGCTGTGCACTTTTACACTGTGTTCTCATAAGTGTTTTTTTTTTTTTAATGTTCCCTCCAGAGAAGAATGAATGTCCCATAGACGTGTACTTCACTATAGACACATCTGAGACCATCGCCCTGCAGGAGCCACCTCCTGGATCACTGGTCAACAGCATCAAGGTTCCTCATTTATCTGCATTTTTATAACTGAAAAACTTCAACAAACATAGCCCCATTTTATAATGTCATTATTTCTGAGTGACAGTCGGCCATAAATAACTTTAAATGTCTTGCTGTTGTAGGAATTCACAAGGCGGTTTGTCCAGCGTTTAGAAGATGAGGAAATACGAGGTTCTGTGCGGATCAACTGGAACATCGGGGGACTGCACTTCTCTCAAATACAGGAGGTGTTCAGTCGCATTGGACCCAAGGCTGATTTCATTAATGTGAGTGACACCCCCTCTAGTGGCGCCACAGTTTAAGATGCATATTATGCTACTGCATTGTACCAGATTAAGACCGTTGTTGCATGTCTCCCCCAATTTCTCTTCTGCTGTCAAATTAAAAAAACAAGATGAGCATATATTCTAAATATATACATCACAACCTGCTGTAATATTTGCACATTGTGTTCATTGAAAGGGTGTATACTTTATGAACAATTTATTAATTATATGAATAAAATCAAAATTATATTATTATTTATTACAAGAATAGTTGATCATTTTGGTAGATACACCTGTTTGTTTTCAAAATATGCTTATTTGAGAGTTAGATGAGAACATCAGTACTACTCTCATGTCTGTCCATTAAAGCAGTGGTTCCCAAACCTTTGCTGGCATGCAAAAGACATGACAAACAACCACTCACACTCACATTCACACCTACGGGCAATTTAGAGTCACCAATTAACCTATTATGCTGCATGTCTTTGGACTGTGGGA